>LUCH01002373.1:70685-87494 GCA_013368495.1 Paragonimus heterotremus
CGTCTGAAGGAAACAAATTGTTTTAAGTATTTTTTTTGTCCCACCACCGGTATTTCATTAGTTGTGACGGAAACCTGTTTGTTATTGTCTCATTTCTTTTTTTTACCTTTGATCAGAATCATTGTTCTTATCAGTAGAAATTCAACAGTGTAACAAATGTCTTCAAAAACTCGGTGTTTGCCGTTCCCACCTTTTTAACGAAATTCAGTGGACCAGTTTCGTTGTAAACAGTGTGCATAGTTTACTGCCAAGCTGACGGCACGAAGGTTCGTGTTGTTTACCACCTCTCTCGACTGCCCCCCCCCGACGTCTGATTGTATCATGCGGCGAACACCGAATGAATTGAATCTCCATTTCTCACCACAATGTAAAATTTCCAATAATGTTTCTCCGAAGCACTCTCTGATCATGCGTTCATTCGTTGCGCTATCGCAGCCCAAAAGCCAGATTAATCTGTTCTAAGGTTATGTCGGCGCAGTACTTCATAGCCCAATATACAAATGTGCTTATCTCTGTTTGGCGTTCAGCAGTCATAACCGAGAAGGTAATCGTGCACAGCGGGTACCAGCAAATAATCGAGTGTTCTTGAATATGCAAAGAAACGAGCAAAAATCGTGGTGTCAGCTTGTAGAAGCCCAATTCTACCGATAATAATTACTAATTTTTCACTACCTAGTTTCGGTCCCCAAGCAGTGTTTGCCATTTCAGGACGGTTCCTGCCATCACATTGGTGATTTGGACGATCCAGTTTTCTATCTTAATAGCCGTTAATGTCGTAGTCGTCTGCATTTCCTACTTTGACTGCGGTGTGTGGTGTCTCTGTCTTGTCAGGGTCATTCTTAACTCGACTCACTTGCATATGCTGCGTTTGCCAACGGAGAAGCTGTAGAATGTTGTGCGGTTGAGGATATGATTATAGAATAGACTCCTTTTGCAAGCATCACGTTGTGATTACTTTTTTTCTGTGTGTTGAAGGTTTGTAAGTGTTGCGACACATCACCTTGTTGCACGCGGTCCCGTTTGCGATACAGTGAGTGACTTTCTGAGTAAAGTAACACAATCTGGTTCCGGGGTAGAGTAAGAAAAGTTCGTTCAGGTGAGACAGTGAAACATGGTCTAAGAATGACATTCGTCACACCTCACTTCGAGCAGGATTCTCATGGTCCCGCATGAAATAATCCCTGAGGTTGAACAATAACAGCTTTTGTTTAAACAAGATATTACGGCGAAGTAATGTAATCGTTGCATCCAGTGAGTTGGCAGGCTTAACTTTCCAACAAAAACCTTGGTTGGTTGACTGACTGCAACCTCAATGTCGAAACTGAACCTGTAAGACTTGCAAGCTACCAATGAACGGTAAGTCGATGTTGGTGTGCACCCTTGAACGTACACATACAGAAAGTATACCTATCATCCAGTCAGTTTGAAATGATTTTACATGCGCGTGTACACTCGTGGATAAAATAGATGATACTAGTCACTTGACTTCTGTCAGTCGACCCGACCTCCATGTGAAAAAGACACGACAGTCACGTTTGAATCCACTCCACTTTTATTTCTGTACATTCGCCTTCCAGTGTCCATCACCTAGGTACAGTTTACTAAATATCATTCACTACTTCTTTACGAATCAATCATATCGTGAGTTGGACAAAAAACAACAACGCAACTGATATCAGTTCGCTCCGATAAATATCATGTTTTTTTTGTATGGCAGCTCAAATTCTGGTATATGTTTGCACCGGTTGGTTGAAATATCCAGCTATCGTCATTGTTTTTACCGTTGAACTGTACCCATTGATAGTACAACTGGGGCTACAAATCGTCCTGATGGTAGTCCACGAAGCAGCTGAATGGCAAATAACTACAAAATTTAAGTTAAAATTTATAAATGCATGATGAAAAGCTGAATAGGAATGAAAAACGGATATTCCTGTGAAGGAAGAGTCAGAAATTTTAGAAACAGGCTTCTCACTGACTGCTGCGCCATACCGCTTCCTAGATCATTTCGAATCAGTGGTGCGGATGGTCTCGAACCTCCCACCGGGACAAACTGCAATTATCGTGCTCACCGAGGTGGCCAAAGCTTTCCTAGTCTGTTGCTTCATAGTCCTAGGTAATATAGACAGTTAATTCAGATTTACTCAAACTAAGCCGTCTTGTTCTCCAAATTTTTGACACATCCGAACTGAATGAGTGCAGTATGAGGCAATACTATTTTTAGAAAATAATCTTCATCTTTACTAAATTAATACTTCAAGACTAACGAGTTTATATTCTTTAATGTTCACACTATCACCGCGGTTGAGTTTATTATGATGCACATGTGGGCCCAATTATTCCGAATGCTGTCTCTGTGATGATCGATGCCTGTTTAATCCGTATAAACGATACCCTAGGAAGTGGTGATTGTTTGATTTTCATTTATGGAAACCAACCACGGTAACTGAATTCAACATTATTTGATAATGCTCGCTGATGGAGCGTGATCGAACTGATACCCATTCTATTTGACACTTTTGTAGATGAACCTCAGTTAGTATTAGATCTCTTTGAAGCTTGTGTAATATATCTTGTGTGTTTGTTAGTCAGTTCTACACCTAGGCTAGGTAATCATTTTAGTGTTTTTATCTTTTACCCCATAACCTATAACTTTTATAGAGTGTGGTTCTTTGTCCTTGACACATTTTACTTTCATTTTTCCCAAGATAGCGTTTTTTTAACGTATCACAGTAAACAACATATCCCAGGTCAACAGCGTGAATCCATAGAGTTAGGCAGTCTCTCAAGACAACCCTTTTTGATAAACTCATAGAAATGAAGAATTCTCTTATAATGCAGTCCGCTTGTCCTAAATAAATTTGTCAGTATCGCAAACTCATTGTTTCACAGAGCTTTCAGATTCTGTGTAAACACAACTTACCAAATAATAGCACAGTAATCGACAATGGCTGTACTACTTCGGAGAGGGAATTTTAAAAGTCCATTCCAAACGGCCCCAGTGACGAGTATTGTGGGAATGAGGAAATACGGTAAAGAGGCCGGGAGATCTCCCGTCAACACGCCTTAAAAATTTATCCGTGTGCTCTTCCCAGACCTTCGACCATTCTTTGGAACTACCGTGGTTACTGTTAGGACGTCCATTTTTTTCCGTCCAAAACCACCTTCGTCTTCGAGAGAAAAAAAGCACGATTGATTCAATCGGAATTAGCGGAACTGTTCAGAACGGTCGAGAGGTAACCTTGGTTAGTTTTTTACTTGTCCAACTTCCAGTCCGCTATGCACATTAGTGACCCCAACTATTTTTTTCGGTAATTATTGTTCTGTTTGATGATTCGGGAATGTTTTTTGGTCACTATGTGCCCTATAATTACCTTATATTTTTTCGCCTTGCCGCGCACTTTTTTGCGGCGGAACGAGGCTGTTTTTTGCACGCGTCATTTGGTTCATCTTCGAAGCAAATAGGGGGACAGTCGCGGTATTGTCGGAACCGAGATTTTCCGTGTTGATTATTACCGAGAGGAGAGTTCGGTTTCTGTCAAGCGCACCACTATATCGAGAACGAATCAGCATATGTTTTCGAGGGTTTACAACAATTACAAATAACCACTGTGTATCCACACGAATACTTGACCGTGTCTGATTCTGTTATCACCCATTATGTGGATTGCATAATAACCATTATGTCATTTCGACTATTATTGCATAGCTTTTGTTTTCATTTAATGACACATTTCGATGAAACCCTTGTAAGTGAGATTAAACTTTCGTAGTTTCTTTGTCACGTCGTTTTATACGCAAAGATTGTTTAGTGTGACTGACGAACAAGTTTTTACATTTCATCCAGAATCTGTCTGGACTATTTTCCTGAAATCTTTCACTGTGATTCTGAATTGGACAGTTCCACGCACCCCTCCGCTTTTTCCTTGAAAGTAATTTGTCCGCACGTGGTCGACAGTCCAAATGCATTATGTATTTTCAGCAGAATTTTTACCACCTCTTGCTGTTTGAAAGTTGAGTAGGTTTCAAATAAACCCTTGTCGATCTCTCGAGTGTACATCTCATTTTCATAATTTTCCATTTTCACTTTCCAGCGAGCTGTGAACGATTATTTTGAAGATAGAGGAAACAGGTATGTTCTGAAATCAGTCTTCCTTCATCCAATTTCTCCGCCTGCGTATCTGTTCTGCATAGTTATCTGCAGCTTATCTTAATTCCCAGTTGTCAAAACCAGTAGGATTTTTGGAGGTCAATCGGCATTTGTCGTTAATAAATCTGATTTTCATCTTGGTTACAAGAAACACTTCTGGGGAACATCAGTCAGATCTTCAAGTTGACATTATATATCCATCTAACGGCTGACTACACACTACTGGCCCAGTATAAATAAAGCATACGGTGAAAAACTGAAACCTGGGCTGAATGAGGTGAAAACAATTGCAGATCAGCAACTGTCCCCTTGTACTTGAGTTCCCATGACTCACATTTTATGATTGATGAAGTTGAAGGAGATAGTGGCTGTTTGGACGTGTTGTCTATGGAGTAAATACAATAAGTATAGCTAAACGATAATGTTCAATAGGGCCGTTTTTTGTGGATGTCCTCTTTTATCCACTCACAACTTCATTGTTTTCCAACACTATATAGATATCCTGGTGTTTAGTATTTTGTTTGGGTGATTGGTGCTTATCAACAGTCATTTCCATCTTCAGAAGTGTTGCCTGAACATCATATAACAATCACAAAGATAACGCAGATTGGTGATTTTTCTTCCTTTTCATTTTTTCATTTGGGTGTCAAAATCCACAACAACCGGAACAAGGGCATCTGGTTGGTTTGAGTTAAAGCTTGAAATATACTCATGTAGTTATCACCTTGTCATGATCACGGTAACTACTTCAGTGATGTCGTATCTCTTTGGACGGACAATCTGTGGTTTATATGATGAGACCATCGCAGTCTGTGACGATTTATTGGTAGCGCAAAACCTGTTAACTTGGGAGGTGGAGTTTTGGTTACATCAGTTCGTCTGTGAAATGTAGGTTCAGTAAATGAGCCACATACTCAAACTGCCTACCAATGTGAATTAGCTCTCCTATCCATACGAGAACGGCTATCAGTCGGTGATAGTGTGCGACTTCTTGAGAAACTTTTGGGACCATATGCCACATAGAGCCCTGTGGCTGAATTTTCTAGAAAAACCATCCAGCATGTTACTACGATCGTGAGATTGGTTGAGCAGCAGATTGATATTGGATTCATTGTAAGGTATCATCGTAGTATGGAGCATATGTGTGACAACGTCAGTGTTGATTTATCTCATTAGTTAACGTGTATTTGCGTATATCATGATGGAGTTTTGGTTGCGAAGTCCGTTATATGCGACAATGTTTTTTGAATGCATACTACAAGTTGGAGAATTCAAGGCGTCGAACAATGGAATATGACAATATAGAAGCCGGTACATGTTTGCCGTGTTTCGCCATGCACACTGATTACGGAATCACATCTGAGGAAAGCGTGACTTTGTTCTGGTTGCAGTTGTCTGAACTAGTCAGTGAATTTGACTGACAAAACGGTCATGACTTGTCACACTGACTAGAGATTGCATCAGTTACAAAACGCATTTCGACACCTGGGTGTAATTTAGAAGCTGGTGTAATTGCTTTGCATTAACCTATACCAGTGAAACTTACGGTCCTGAGTTACTGGATGTCATAAGTGTCTGCGACGTTTCTGGGAATTGATATGAAGCGGTTTCTGTGCCTTTACGAACGCACGCACTACGTCATTGCATCTTCACGGTGGTCTCCAGTGTCATGTACGATTCACCTTACCACCTGGTACCTTTGCTACAAATTTTGGAAGCTCCTATGGGAGCATGTCATATCGGAAATTGTCGAACTTTAAGCTCGACCTTCTCCAAACAGCGCGCCTGAAAGTTGAACATACATCTCAATGCTGTTACTGTCTATTACATGGCTGGATTCATGTTCATAACAGCCGTCTGCTATACAGTACGAACAGCAAGACTGACTTGAATGATGATTCCTAACCTCATGTTTCTGCTGGTAAACAATTATTCTGGGTGGAGATGCTGTGGCCGCGAAAGACAGTTGGTCTGTGAAGTTGTGCGTTGCACAAAATCCCTTACAGTTTATGTGAAAACATGGGACAACGAACTCGCACACTCGTTTACATGGCTGACATGTATCCGCACACATTGGGCAGCACTACATTGCCATTCACTTTGGTGTAGCGATAAGACGTCCAACAAAGCACAATCTTTATTGCCCAACTCGCTGGTTGTCATACCACGTGCGCGCTCGCGTTTATGAATTGGTATTCCGATCCACAACACACACCACCTCCGGTTTCCGCTCACATGTCATGTGCACCAATGCTCGGTTTGTGTGTGTGTGTGTGTGTGACCGACGCCTTCTATCAAAGGGGTTTTTCGCATGCCATTCCTTGTCCGTTGTGCTATATCATTGAGCGATGGCTCATTCGCTTTGGGCTTTAGTAGTATTTCACAATCGCATCGAGATATTCCTGCAAATGTTGGGATAATCCTGCCTCCGATCTGGTCGTCAATCCAATTTTGCCTGCCATTTCTCGTCCGTTGATCCGATCTTGTTGAGCGGTAGCTCGTCCGGTCGCTCGTTATGTCCGCGATCTGATCATTGTGGGTTTTTGGACTTGGCCTGTCGCCGCGTTGAGGTATTCCACCAAGAGTGGGAATACTCACATTTCCGGTTTGGTAATCCACTACAATAATGCACATAAACACACGCATCCAATGGTAGCCTCTGATCCCTCGCCTTCTTGGCGTTGAGATCCGCCCTTTAGTTCCCGAATGTACGCATTATAATACTCCCAAACGAAGGTGTATGCTATACAGCAGAGGTTTACCTATTTCATTACCCTGACCTAGTTGTGAGAATTGCATCAATCCTAGAGGCTACGCTAGCACTTTGTTCCTACCAGACAGTACAGTGACAGACAGACCAAAAGGGAACAGTCACAAAAAGAAGCTGTACTCAGGGTTGTATATCGGTTTACCGATCACACGAGTTTGTTTGGACTGTAATGTACTATTCTGCGACTACACCGCGGGACTTTTTCCATAGTTATGGAACTGTTGTCCTCGGCAGAAAAAAATAATAGGGTTAAAAGGGTACCTTCAAACAAAACAGCGCTCTGATCGCCCAACTGTTGATCGTGACTTCCAGCTTATCGAATACTTTCGAAGCATTTTCAGTACCGTTCAGCACTCTGGTGTAATTTCAAGCACATCTACTTCAGTGGTCACAAACGGACGTCAGTGCCTCATTCATTGTGCCTTCAGGCTAGACAAGACTCACTTCCAATTGAGTCAGACTGTTTGGTCACTACATCAAAGTAGGGTTTCTCAAGTAAACCCTGCTATCTCTCGCATGTCAGACATCTGAGTCAGGGTGATATCTCTTAAGTCAACACCTTTCTGCAAAATAAACTACTGGAAAGCATCATAAGCCGTCATTCTCTTAACAGTGACGTTATTCTTCCACTACCGCCCTCTCGTTCCTGTTTAACGTCAACACTTGCTGCCATTTTTACACCCTCCGGTGATAATTGTTTTTTAAGGCCAAGATAACTGGCAATCATTGGCGCCTTTAAGTGCTGCTTTGGTATATGCTTTCTGAAATGTGGAGCGTGGTGTGTGCTGTGTTCCGGATACGTGATCCTACCATTCTAACACTGTTATTCGCCCTCATCTGCCTTCGCGTGACCATAGATCCACTTGGTGCTCTCTCAGGGCCCCTGGTGACGATGAATCTTGTGGACGGGCTAGAGTCAGAATCGCACTGAATCCCAGAGCAGAGTGATGTTGGCTTCATTGGATCCAAGCGAACGGTTGCTTGTGTTCTGTCAGACTCAGTACATTGATTAAGATCTATTAACGCAACTCAAAAAACGGCATATTCATTATATCGACGTACGCCGCAAGAGATAACTGTTCGGATGTTAATGATGAGTAGTAGGGGATTTGGATTTTTCATATAGATTGAACATCACCCACAATTGATCGCAGCTGTCGCATTCCCATAGACTTTCCAGTCGGCCCATTTCGAAAAGAAGCACTAGACTCGAGTTTCGCTCTCATTAGAGCTCGTCAGTAGTGCATATCATCGCCACTGCCGGGACTTGAACCACGGACATTCAGTTCATGAGGCAACCGTGTTTACCACTGCGCCATTGACCTCACGTTAGGCACGACCGAATTATCATATGTGAACGCGAAACTGTGAGAGCGAAACTCGAGTCTAGTGCTTCTTTTCGAAATGGGCCGACTGGAAAGTCTATGGGAATGCGACAGCTGTTCGGATGTTACCAAAACTGCTTTTTACGGTGCCTTGGTTGACCTTCTGAAGCATACTACACATTCTGACATTATTATACTAGCGGGTGACTTCAATCCTTAGCTTGGTTATCTTTCTCCAGGGGTGAAGTGGCTGGGAGGTATGTTTGGTGTCCGTGCACAACGCACTGACAATGCTGAGAAACCGCTACGGCTATGTACTTCCCACGGTCTGTATATTTTGAGCACTGCATTCCAACACAGGAAAAAGAGGCATTGTATTACATGGAGACCTCTCTGTGCTTCTCAGCCATGGGCACAACTCGATCATATAGCAATCATTTACAGGTGCTGCCACTCTGTTAAAGTGCGTCGTGCCTTTTGGTACAACCACCTGGACTCAGATCATGCTCGTCCCTGTCACTTGCTCATATAGAATGCAGGATGTATACAAGCCATCTGTCAAGCTTGTGGTATGCTGAGTTGACTCTGATAGGACACCACATTCATGTGTCTTTTGATCACCGCTTTACTGTAGTGTGCGGGTTTCGATTGACTTCCTTTGTCTATTGAAGTTCCAAGTCGTATCTATGTAGCATTAAACCTTGGAGCTTCCTTGGAACTTATATCCCTACCAAAATATTGTTATCAGTCCTCCTGTCTGCATGAAATTTTCGTGCTTCTGTTGAGATGTTTACACCAAGTCTGTTCTCCTACTATGTCTTAAATTCGTTATCCAGAAATATCCTTATTATTTCTGACTGGGAATTCTCTGATGGACATGCATGCCGTTGATTCGGTTAGCCTACTTTGCCCATTGTTCCAGTTCGTTCTGATTGTTCAGCCATCCCGATTCATCACAGCGGACTATATTGCCTGTTTAGTAGAACACGTTTACCAATGTGGTGGAAGTGTGTGCGTTCGCTGTAGAAATCCTGTTCATTCCAATTTGCGCTAGCTTGGTTGCCTCGTCATATGTCGGTGATCACAGCGTGGATTCCATAGATATGTTTCTCCATTCAAAACTATGTCTTCAGTGGAAACTTGTTAGTCACCCTCAGAAACGGTCAAGTTGTCAGCTGCAATCTTGTCGACACTTGAAACGCCTCTGAGCTGGATGGTGGTCTCTTTGGGCAAATTGATCGTTCTACAATAATTTCTTTCAAACGCATTCATGTTTAAACCAGGAGGAAATAAACTCTGCCATTTAGGCGGTATTTGCAGTCTCTACAGTTATTGTCGACATCTTATGTAATGAAAGATGATGATGATACCTGTATCCCATTAGTTTATTTCAGTCACGTGCATTCCAACAGTAAGTTCACTATGAACCTGAAGACGAATAGCGTTCTGTACTTTCTACATGCAGCTTTGCTCTGCTTAACAAGTAGTTCACATCAGAGATCACTCAGTAGAAATTAGTCACAAGCTGGTCACTGCTGTGTCTTTATTCTCTTGAAGTACGCAGAGAACTCAGTTTACTGCTCGACTACCGGAGCACGAAAGGTTTGTGCGATAGACTCGCCACAAGTCGAGTTTCTAAATATTCCGGAAATGTCTAGTCAAAATGAATTTTCATACAGATCCGAAAACTAAGTGCGCAATCGCCCTGACAGCGGATAAGGGCGTATTTTCATCCGTTTATCATTAAGGAGCGAAATCAAGAACTGAATCGTTAATGGCAGATTTTCGAATGTAGTTGATGCAGGTTACCGTGTCGTTCAGTGTCTACTGGCTATTAATTGCATACCTGAAGCACAGTTTTTAATTTCTCTCTCTTCATATATTTTCTCACTTGTTGTATGGTCGGTTACCTTAAAGGAACCACGACGTGGCCATTGGAGAGGAATCGTGGTCATCTTTCAAAACGGCTGTGCAGTGGTTCATAATAATCCATTTCTAACGCAATCAGTTCCATAGTTATATAACATCAGAAAATTCTTTCAGAAACGTCCACAACGTTTGTCAAATCCACCTCCGAGTTGTCAGTGCAATTTTTATCAACGGTCGAAGCTATCATCTTCAAACTCTACCTTCCATAATTGGTCTAACCAATTTTTTCCTGACCAGTTGAAGTCTAAGCAACCGTCAATCACTCGACACTGACAACTACTCGTTTCTTGCCTCCTCCATGTTCCACGGAGTTACATCCACCAACAAACTCACCTTCTGTAATCTGCTCCATCTTCCATCATATTGGTCCATCACTGTGCTTCTTAGGTAGGTCACGACAGGGTCGTCAAATCCCACCTTTTTCATGCTAGTTTGTAGTAGACCATATCCTTGGGCGCACTCTTACAAGCCGCGAGTATGATGATGAGGAAATGCTCGTAAGTATTTGACTTCAAGAGATAGATTACGCAGACAACACTGCTGTAGTCTGTGGAAGTTCACATATAGTTTAGGTCATTCTGGACAGATTACAGGCTTCAGTTCGTCAGTTTGGTGTGGCATCCACATCTTCAAAATTCAACATGTTGTTGCGAAATCAACAGGAATCTTTACTTGTTTTCATCTCTGCTGGTGAACTATTGGAGGAAGCCAAGTTAATGTACGTTGAGGACTTCATCTGTACTGATGGAGTGTCCGACGACATTACAAGCCACTTAACTGAGGCTGGGATGACGTTTACCAACTTATATCATCTGTGGTGACGTGATGATCTCAGCTTTTCTCTACTGCATAATGCTTTTGTAAGAGTGGTCTCATTGTACAGCCACAAAATTGTTCTTTCTCCTCGGAAGGTGTTCACAGTGTCCGGTTTCGGCCGTCGATGTTTCCGTAACATTAGCAGTGCGTGGTGGGAATATCTTGTCGACAGTGATGAGGTCTACCAACGTGCCTTTGAAACGGACAGACTCTGTGGACCTTCGACCGTACTGTTCTTGTCTCGTCAGTTTCGTTGGCATAGTCACATCTTAGGAATCCTACCTCACCTCCTGTCACACTGTGGCTTGTCTGAGAATGTTAGGTTAGGTTGAGTGAGGCAGTCTGGTGGGCTCCTGTCACCTAGATTCGGAACATGGAGTCAGTGATAATGAATCTTGCTTCACTAGCACGTTCCTGGCCTCCTGGCTGTGGTCCGTAGGGAATTAAACACCTTTGGCTGAAGACGCTTCCTGATATGTCGAAGAATATAAGTAGATAGCCTTCATGTAACCAACCTCTGTGATCATTGGTTCACTGTTTCTATCGTTCTACTTCACTCTCTTTCATTACCGTATACAATCCACTTTTCTTCTCGTATAGTGTACCACGTTTGCCACTTTATATGGTCTTTCGCATGAAGTGTATATTTCTGCATTGCTTACGTAAATTTTCCGGATTATCATACGCCATTCGGGAACACTTCATGCAACCAGTACTAGTAACGGAAAGTATGTGGCAGACTGATAAATGGATTAGGAATAACACGTTATGAGCAAGTTGTATTACTCTACGTTTCAACCATCTCGAGTGGCCTTCCTCAGCAGTGTGATAATCAAAATCACACTAACAAAGGAACATAGGTCACCTGGGATTTGCCGTGGTTAGGTCAATATGCGCTGCAGCTTAATTGGTTGGTCGAATCGTTTGCCCATTAGATGGGGGTAAGGCTGATGTAGATAAGAGTCGTCTGTGTCTGGCGTTGCTTATCCATCCACAGCAAACTGCAGACATGAGTTTGTTATCATTACGATTAACGCAAGCGTGTTGTGTGTAAATGGTGAGAGCTTCAGCGTGGCAATGCTGGGCATGGGAAGGCAGACTCTTGTGAATCACTTGAGCTTGGTCAAAACCTACGTTGTGGTTCTCTGACAGTGCATGTAGTGTGATGGCCGAATCCTTCTCTAGCTTCTGAAGCTGCTATGCGTCTTTAGGAGGAAACCTCATGTGGCTCTTGTGTTTGGCAACACGTACTTTCAGTTGTCTGCTTGTCTCTCCAATGTAGCTGGCATTGCAATTACCGTATTTAATTTCGTAAACAGTCTGTCTGGTCGCCCATAACATTGTGTTATCCACAGTCCACTTATCAATAATACGTTAAGCACGATTCCCAAACCGTTTACTCCATTCGTACAAATTTTGGTGCGTATTTCTTATATCTGGCAGACTGTAATTAATAGTATTGATCACGACTAGCTATAAATAGTTAATCGTACGTTCTCGAAGTGGTTTTTTACTTAATGTACTGGCCACGGAACAAGTGGACGGTACGGTTACTGGTAGGCTGTTCTCCCTTGATCATACCATTGGTTTCGGTCTGGTGGGAATACTATCCCAGCAATTACCTTTTCTGACTAGGCCAGAGAGTTTATCTATTCTATTAAACACGCTTCTTCATGCAGATCAAAGAACGCTTGTAAGTGATTTAAGCTTAGTTGTTAAGCATCCATTTCTAACTCATTTTATCGGGCTAATTTATAAAACTCCCTTAAATTGTATGCGGAATCTCTGACTAAGGCGTGATCTGTTACTGTCCGTATTCTGTTCGTAATCGGCGCGTTCTATCAGTTTTGTAAATTTATTTGGTCGTGTCTCTGTTCTCTTGACGATTTGAACGTTATCCTCTAGTTTTTCAATGCAATCACTCCTGGTTTGTTCCCGGCTGTTCTGCGCATCATGGTCCACTTCTCCACGTGTGTCTTCGTTAGACCATGTAATCTTTTTTAGCTATCATGGTTTTGCCACCTCCCTCGGTTGAGTTGAGTTTTCACTTTTTATATTACGGCTTCAATTCACAAAAATCTTTCATGTTTGCGTTTGCGGTTGTCACACCACAGCTACATAACATCGTTTGTAAACGAACTCAACCATCGATTGTTTGCTAGCAAGATTCATAACCTGCTATAGGCTCGGCCAAGACGGTGTATTCTGTTAGTTTTTTGTTTGGTTAGACAGTAGTCAGAACATACCCGATACGTTTGATTCGTGCCAATTTTAGAATTGAATGTCCTCTGCAGAACTGTTGTTTCTATACAACCGTTTTCTGAAGAGAACTGACAGTAAACCGGAAGTTGCCATGTGATGGGGAAGACCGCAGTTGTACATTTCCTAAACTTCACTTCCCACTCACCCTTAAAAATGAATAGCAAGATTTTGTTCATAGCTTTATTTTAACTCTGTTCGCTCATTCACTCTCTCTCTAGTTCGTAGTTTTGCCTCCCAAAGTTCGTTGTTGTTTGGTATACATTTACTCCGAAATCTTATATTTCATTGGAAATACTTAAACCTAAGCTAATTACACGTGGACCACAACGTTGCATAATTTTAGCGAATAAAATCAATTTACTTCATCATTTGTCTAATTACTAGTGAGGCCCGTTGCGATTAGGTACGTTCACGTACAGATTGGATGTCAGTTACAAATAATCGTGAGGTCACCGATTGTAGCTAACAACAGTTACTGTGCCTCTTCTCGAGACGATTGGGCAATCTGGGCATTACCCACGAGCAGAATGTGGCTGGGCGTTTGTATGTGATATTTCAGTCGTGCCTGATGTGAGACTAATGGCACGGCAGCCAACACGGTTGCCTCATGAAAGCGTGACCGTAGTTCCAATCCCGGCTGTTGCATGGATATGCTGTACTAGTTTGCTTTGTTAAAGACAATACTCGAGTATAGTGCCTCTTTTCGAAAGGGATTGATTGAGAGGTCTATAAGAATAAAACAGTTTTGGTCAGTGGTGAGTGATGGTTAGTTTATATCAACCAAAATTTCGCACCATTCACCGAGAGCGTCTACCTTCATGCTTAGGCAAGCATATAACTAAAACCGTTTTTCGATAAATGACATCGGAAGCAAGTTTAAAGGTTGCAGAGTATATGTTAATCTTCTCATATCAATGCGGATGAACAATTATCACATATTTGAAGGCGCATTCACGGATGCGGAAGTTATTCGTGTCACCATCTTCAATTAAAAGTGCTCGTCAATATCTGACATGGTCAAGAAACAGTCTGCTGTACATTTTTTTAGAAACTTGTAACTCTCTGATTCATTCGATGTTGAGCGGTGTCAGCGATGTTAGAAAATAGCCTGTATGTCTATCAATTAGGATTGGTTTGGCGAGTCTATATGTTGCTCTCTTCATGCTCTTTTCTTTTGAAATTGACGGCGGACTGCTTCATGTCCAGTAGACCGGTGTGAGAAACGCTTGTTTTCGAACATTCTCGAGTTAATACAACTGTATGATTTTTTATTCGAAACATGGCGCGGGACAAACCGCTAAATCCATGAAGTAATTACTAACTTGTGAAGTTAAGAACACATGCTAGACTCTGCATACTCTTGATTCATCACCACCCTAGTCTTAGGGTTTATGTGGAGTATTACGTGATGACATCCAGTAGCTATCTGTACTGGTTAAAAGCGTTCCCAAATCAAGTTTGTTTAAAGACCGTTTTGTGTTACGTCACGTCGGACTGTGTTTACTATATTAACCCAATCTTCAACTTCAAATGCAACTATCTTACTAGTTAGTTCTCTATTGCGCTATATCCTATGAAGCACAAGGTACTGTTGTCCATCGTTGACTGTAAAGTTGTTCTACTCACGAAACTTGTCAGTGAACTTTGTAATCATTTTATCACTCTGATGGTTTTTATCAACAGTTAATTAGGTAATCACGAACAAGATGGCCAGTTACCAGCGCTTGTTTAAATCACTTAATGACGTCTGCGATGATTGAACAATGTACTTCTAATGCCCGTGAAGCATTATTATATTGGTCATTGTTCATAAACATCGTCAGTAGTTGAATGCAATCACTGATCGCGAAGACTAGTCAATCCTTCAAATGGGTTTTTGGGCACCTCGTGCAAAGTTGGGGACTTCTCGACCATCCACCTTCGTCATAAATGTTGACCGGCATGACTGTGCGCTTGTGATTGTCATACACCCATACTTTTTCAATTACTTCATATTCAGTCCATCACTTCTTATACAACTTTGTCTTTATTGATTTTCGTTTGTACTGTCGTAGCTGCTAGAGTCCCGGTTCCAACCAATCTGAATGAAGATCGAATTTTTCTTTGTTTACATTTTCACTTGCTGTGACGTTGATGTAACAGTTGTGATTAAATGGAACTTCGCTTCGCCAGTCAAAGTCACTCGTTGAACGTGTTTATTTCATCCTGAACAGTATGATTTTATGTAGTAATCTTTCAGTCTGATTCAAGCATAATTGTGTAAAGTACACTAATTCTCAAGCAGATTGGAACTCAGCAATTATAGAATCACGCTGTAGTGCCTATTCTGGTTGTTATCTGTCAACACGTCATCGAACACTCACAAAATCTGTGTACATTCATCGCGGCTTCCACAAGCTTAATGAACTTGCAAATTTCTGTCATTCTTGACTGGATGCCACGCAATGCAGTGCAATCTTGTACTTTGTAATCCGTCCGCTGTAGATTCTGACATACTGTTGTTAGACGTTAGAAGTGGATTTGGTACATGGCGTTGGATTTGATCGGTCTGTTTGTAATGTTCTGTGCTATCGTTTATACCAACTGTTCCCGTCATTCCCCCCCCCAGTTTTCTATGTTGTTGATCACGTTGCTACCGAGTTGTCAAGTTATTTTCTCAGACTCCGAACGTCTTCATCTCAGAGTTTTAACTAGTGTAATCAGACCATCTTGAATGGTGGTGTGTGCGGCACTTCTGTACTGCGAAGTTTGATACATTCATTAACGGTATACATTCCTAGCGCACGAGCGACGTCTTAGTGTCTTTGAGTGTTGTTGACGTCGCTTAGGCTATTTAGAGACCTCCTCAAAAGTGAACTGATTTCCACTTTCCATGATTACTATTTGTCACATTTTCCTTCGCCTTCTATTCCCTTTCCTCTCATCTGAACAGTCGGAATAATTCAGTTATCTTCATTGACCTCACCGAGTCTAACGACGAGCCCGGATCAAACAACCTTGTGGCTTCCGCCTCGAAACCTTGCACTCTCAACGTACTGTCTTGGAATATCGATGGTCTGGATCAGTCGAATTTCACGGCCCGACTACAAACCATTGTGTCTTACCTTCGAAAGTAGATCAGCGTTTGATGTTTATCCATTTGTATATGCGTGAACGAATACTTTTCCTGCTGTTGGATATGTTGAACAAGCTTCTGCTTTCTGTTCTTCCATCTTAGGGATCTGCCGCATGTTGTTTGCTTTCAAGAAGTGGTGTCGACCAGTCTGGAATTCTTCCGGTCCGAACTAGCCGAGAGCTACGATATTTTCAGCGCGACAGACGATCCATTTGCGGACTGCATACACTATTTTGTGGCAATCCTGATCAGAAAACACCCCGCGTTGATCGTGGATCGAAGCAGTTTTACAGTGAGTCAGTCGATTTTTCTGTTGAGCCGCACATTGGTTGCTACGAAGACGGATGATTTAGAGATAGATCACCCTTACTCAGTATAAGTTTAATGTTCGGCCCCTTTCGAAGAGAACTAAACTTGAGTGTTGCTCACGCCGAAATTTGTT
>LUCH01002374.1:0-22008 GCA_013368495.1 Paragonimus heterotremus
CAATCGACCACAACAACAGCAGCCATACCACTTTTCGAATATTAATCACAAGAAGTTGGTTTTCAATTAATGGTCAGTTAAAACAAACATATATGAGGCCATGACGCAGATTTCGACGATTTCAATTTCTGCATCAGCTACCAAGCCATTAAAACGATTTATTCCAGGAAAATAATTTTCCCGAAGACGACAGCACGGGAACTCACGTTCTACGACTAGCATTCATGATCTTGACGCGATTAAGCGCTGATCGAATGATTGGAGTCTCCCACTAAATGACAGTAAGTGTGCGCACACATGTCACTCAGTGGAGATTCTGGTAATGTCTGCGTGACTCATGGTGTTTTCGGCAGCCCAGATATCATGAGAATCGATCTGAAGAAAGATCTGAGTATCTAATTGTCGTCTAACTAGTCTTTCGCTCATCACCATGAGATGTCGGCAAAAAAGGATCTGCCGATCTTATGATGTTCAAGCACACTTCCCCCGCATTGGCAAGAGAGCATTCCAAACGCTTTACAAGGTTTATGTAGGACCGCCCCTGGAGTATGCAAATCAGGTTGTGTATACCGACCTGAAGAAAGACATATTAACTGTTGAACACGTCCGACGTATGGCAACCAAACTAGTCCCGGGCCCAAGAATTGTCGCGTTTGAGTCTTGACTAGAAATCCTTGATCCACATCCACATGAATTTCGACGGCTTGGCGGTGATTAATTTTTACACAGTTCCTACTTAGAGTAAGTCTCATTGAACAGTCTTTCATCATAGCGAATAATGACGGCTGACGTGGACATAACAAGAAGCGTCTCAAGCTTCGTCCTCCGACCTTTCGTAGGCAGCAGTTTTGTTCTTACAGGGTTATTAACATTTGGGATGGCCTTCCTCCTGAGGTCGTTGGCAGCGCTTCTAGACGTCGGTTTGAAACACTACTTGGCTGTCGTTTCAAAAACTCTATTGTGCAGGTGATCTGACTTTGTTTCTGGTATTTACTATAACCCTCCAGAGCGGTACTACATCCTGTTTCCGATGACTGCCTTCCAGATCAACAGACGCCCGCTTGACGCTGACCAGAAATAACTGACTGGATCCGGAACCCTGGGCCTCGCCTCAAACCCGTGTAGCAATCGCAATCGCTGAAATTGCTGGGGCAAGCCACTGTAATAGAACTGCAGAAAATATAAATGTTACAGTTAAGCTTTAACAACAAGCCAGTAGAATAACTCAACCAATTTCCATGGCTGGTAAATCCTAAGTAGAGGCGATAAATGTCCAGAAAAGCTCAACGCACCAGTGGGGCGACGAAATAGGTTCTCAATGAGTGCACAGAAATTTCTATTGCAGATGGTAATTAATACACGGAACAACGATCGCAGACAGACTCTCCACAGTCCAACAACAGACAGAAGACGCAAGCGAACAGCCACAGAAACGGTGAACCATACAACGTCAGGTCCAGACACCTGAACAACACATCATCAGAAGGTCTTGAAGATAATTCAAACAAGTGCGTCCCTGAGGGAAGTGCCACAGTTCTGTGATCGTTCACGTGGTGTGGAATACGTTGAGTGGAACGTAGGCGGACCATCTGGAATAAAGCAGTGGAGAAGTGTATACTTGTGGAATGTTCGAAGTGCATATACAACAGTTTCTGTATCGCTATATAATCAATTTTCGAGTTACCCGCGCAAAAAGTTGAACGGAACATTCCATCTGCTTTCTATGCTTTGAGTATTGTTATTACTTTGCTAATTCACGTCTGAAGATACGGAATCCTTTAAAGCTGCCGCTTCCTATCCCCGTCCCCACCTTTTTACTGTAGCAAACTGAATAACGGGAAGACCCAGGGTCACCAGTTGGTTTCGATTTTGCCATGGGTGACTTCGTATTGGATGGGGATCATGATGGCCAGGGTGATGAATTTGGTTATGAAGTGTCAAAAGAAGATGTTAGCGTTTCCGACGACATTCATTTTGATGCAGTATGTGTCTTCTCTGTTTTGAATGTGGAATTTTAGGAATTGGAGGCTATAAAAGAACGTTTTAAAGAAATAGAGGCGGACGCCAATAAATTGCATGATCTGCGACACATAAGCGACAAATCCCCTGTTTCAAGTATGTTTGATGTGTGTTTCAGTATTGTTTTCTTCACGCATTTTGATGTTTTTGTTCATCACGTTCTCTGTGGCTTGTGGCACCGCGGTGCCCCACTGCGTTACTTAGGCTGCCTTATTTTTATGGGTACTTGCAGTGATTCTTTAACGGTCTTCTATTATATACAAGAGGACTGTTCTAAACCTGCCAATACCCATGTGTGCACAATAAACCACCGCCCTAAGTTGTCCTTGGTGCTACATCAAGTTTTTATGTATTCCTGCGTGGTCATCAGAAGCACATGCAAACATGCGCAACTCTAAGAGCCCGGTCTCAAGACCGCGAACGCTTAAACGTGTACCTAAAGGGTTTCTGCAGCGGACGAGGATGAAAGTGGTCGCGATCCATTCATAAAGTATTTTCAGACCAACGGAGTCTACACAGAAATTTTACCTACGGCGGAGAGGAATGATTATGGGCCGTTAGGTATATAGAGGATAGATTGTGATCGCCGAGTAGTCGGAAAAGAGAGGCAGCGCGGACTTTTGGGTGGAGCGAAAACGTAATTCCGACTTATGCAAACACGAAAAATAAAAAAAATAGGCTGTGGTAAGACGGTCTGCATCCATGGCGCCTGGTCGTCTTCCTTTCAAGGGATCTTCATGACTTGATGTTGGATTGCGTTCCATCTTCAAGCAAAGGTATCGGGAACAGACAAGCTACCAGACAGCAGTCCCCATGACGTGTACCATAGGATTTAAAGTTAGTGCAATAGCATCAGATTTCAGAAGCGCCAGCTCCATCGGTAAAAGCTGCTTGTGGAATCAACCACAACACCAAAGTTACCCAAGCATATGTCCGACGTCTCACAAAAACTAGTTTAAATTCAGTATGAAAGTGATGCTGAGGATTGGGACAAAGCACAGTTAACGGTTCGGTATTATGCTCCCGCCTTTTTCAGGATAATGCGCAGACTGACCTGCTCGATAGTGTCGTACTAGGTGTTATCAAAATGTTGTTTACTGTTGCAGAAGTAGAATGGGAGATGAGAATGATTGCCATCAAATCCTCCCACTTGTCAGCATTCACTCTTAGTTGCCATGTGAGCCGGTGGTAGAACTAACCCTGCCCTTGATGTATTCGTTTCGGCAGTTCCTGGGGGAATGCACACCGTCAGAGGAGGCAAACGCTCAAATACTGTCAGCTATCAATCAAAAAGCTTAACTTGCGTTTTAGGTAGGGTAGGATACCTGGGCTGGATGTTGGAACTGGTGACTGTGTTAGTAATTCGGATTGACTGTTCGGTTGTCTTCCGGGCTTAACATTAAAGTCGCAACCGTTTCACCGTACGAAATGGCATCATCAATACTGTGATGTTTGAACTCGCCGATGATGTTCCCTTGTTTTTTGATTAAGCATTTTACAACCTAAATACCAAGCTCGGCGAACAGCCGATTGACCGGAGATCATGAAGTGAAGGATGTCCCGTCTTCTCCAAAGGCATGTGAATAGCTTCCAGTAAAGAAGTGCGGATTTCGAAGACGGCCGTCCGGTTTGATAAACCTACTTGATGAAGAATGATGGATGGAAGCGAGGGCTGGAGGTGAGGCAGCAGGCACTTGGTTTCTCGGCTTCAATATAGCGTTTGATGACGTTCCGCACAACCACCTGCCTACTAATTCAGGAGTCTACGTCGTCGGTTCGTATATAAATGGCCGGATGGCAGATTTTCACGACAGTTCGTTCGCAGTTAAGACTGGTAAACACTCATCGGACTGACTGTTTGATCTTAGTGCCTTCTCACGGCGGTTGACTTCTGGACCCTTGTTGCTTTTTGTCTTCTCTTCGGTCTATTGAACTTTCAGCAGTTACCTGCCTTCGTCTTTGCTGGTGGTGTGACTACGTGGAGGATTATTGAAGTATTGCAGAATGACCTAGGCGCTGTTGCGTTTGATGGCTGAATGACGTCTGTCTCTAATCCCATCGAAATGCGCCTGAGAGACGCCAGAGATGTCTGCATGCACCTGTTTACACAGCGTAGTAATGAACCAGACTCCTGGTTGTGTGTGCTTGCCACATCCACAATGCGGGTTCTGACAACGCAGGCTTGTTTCAAAAGTAGGTGTATGCTCAGAGTCGTCTGTCAATCTTTCGCTTTAGCGTATAAGGTGTTCTTTGTTTGTTTTATGTTCGATCTAGACTGTAGCATGCTTACAAGGCAGTGTTCCCTTACTCGCAAAGCAGGGTTGCTTAACTCGGAAGAGTGCTGCGGATAGCCACGTCTGTGGTTGTTGAAGTGAAAGGTTTCTCCTGTTAACAGTGGTTGGGTCATCTGGACGATCATCCTCGAAGTTGTCGGTGACTTCCTAATGGTCTTATTGCCGTACACCGACTTTTACATGATGACATGGAGAAAGAGCTCAGAGCAAATTTCCCTCAGAAATGAGAGCATATTATAGAACTATCTTCATACAATAGCCACCAGGACCTCTTCGCTACATATATCGACTGTTTCAGTAGACCATCGACAGCTGAGATGCGCTGCCGGTGCAGGTAATGTTGTTGTCTTTCAAGCGACTCTTAGACACGCATATAGTGGCTCGCTTAGGAAGAGGGGCACCCAACATCTTGCTTATTCAAGTGACGAGATGTTCATTGAAGGGGCTCTCCTAATGACGACTCTTGTTTCATTCGTGATTAATCTTAGTTTGAGTAGGTATTGTGTTGTGACTTTGAGGGTTCCGAAACTCTTAGTGACAGCAGTTGGGGTGGTCTGACTTCGTAGTTGTGTCGGAATTGTAAACTTAAACGAATATCATTGCGCGTACGTGCCCAACTAGCAAGACTGGATCACGCACGCCGGAGAGGGAATATTGAACAGTAGTTCTAGCAGCGTGACATAGTAAGTGATAGGTCGAATATCTTATACAGGGGTTCACATTTGGATACCGAACTCACTCTTTTACTTTATTTGGCGGATATCCACTTGGCAATAATCGGAATCGGTATGTGGTACCGTTCTTCGGAATTATAAGTATAAGGAACGAAGCAGAATAACCAATCCAGTCAACTTTGACGTATATAGCTGCCTAGTGGTATGTATAAGTGCACCTTGGGGATACAGCTAACAACCGTCAAGAAGGGCTCGTTCCAGTGACTGATAACTAGACTGTTGGCGCATGAGGACTGTGAGTAGAACCCACAAGCTCCCTGTTATACTAACCATTCCTATTATGAATCACGAAAACTAAGAGTTGAGAAGGTTGATAATTAAATGACCACAGGATCTTCGAGGGTTCAATAAACAAAACTCGGGAATTTTAAGTCATAGCTCATGCCTTAGACTGATGGCCCTTTTGGTCGCCGTTCTCTGAACAGTAACGTGCATAACTTGATTGATCTACTCAAGCAACGATCCTACGTAGATGTCTTAAGGTTTCCGATAAACTCTCTTGCTTAGATATGGAAAAGTTGCTTTGTGTTGCTGATAGTCGCATATCAC
Source organism: Paragonimus heterotremus (assembly GCA_013368495.1). NCBI lineage: Eukaryota > Metazoa > Platyhelminthes > Trematoda > Plagiorchiida > Troglotrematidae > Paragonimus > Paragonimus heterotremus. Next base: position 5,597 of record LUCH01002374.1, read on the forward strand.
TTCCGCGGCCAGCTCGTAATCACCCACACTGCTGGTGGAAAATGCTATGCGATGTGACAGTATGTTGTTGCCAACACTGTGACTCCATCTACCACGTTTCCAGTTATATTTAGCTTTATCATGCATTTCCCCTCAGTCATTTTTTCCATTTAGGTATTCCGTATCACTGACGAAGTGAACGGCCGGAGCCACGGTGTTATCCTGTCAGACTCAGCCGTTGTGAGTAAATGCGCATTTTGCATTCCGAAAGCCAGTCCCCATTGAGTGGAATTTGTGCACATATGTTGTGGTTGAGAGGATTCGAATAATCTTACTATCACTTAAAGACCTCTAGATAAACCAGCCCTTTTCAGATTTTGTGGCCGAGGGACGTGCAAAGTGGGCAGATGATAGCTTGGCGTAGACAAATAAAGTCGTTCAACTAGGGACTGGTCATTGTAGACCGGATTCGACCCTCGGACTTGAGCCATCCTGACTCAGAATCGGGAGCTAGAGACATTAGGTGAGATGACGACTAATCGGGCTCAGTGATATGAATTTTGTTGTTTTGCCGAGTTGTCTGTGATGCAGGAACACTGAATGAAGCGAGGTAGGAGAATTTGTGGGAAACCGTCTTGCTGATGATGTCTTACTGTTACCAACAACTCGGTTGTTTGTTTTGAAGTTGTAGTCACCTCGATGTTGAACATAGGTGTAGTTGTTTTTACTAGTTAGGTCCTTCCCCTCCCTTTTTTTCTTCTGTCTTTCTTTGCAAGGCTTGTTTTTTGCTTCACGTTCGTACGGCACTTGAGCATTAATATGAACCACTGGTATATTGCTGTCTGTGAGGATGATGGTGCACCGCATTGTGTTCCAAATTTCTAAGTAGATTTGAATAAAGGGGTCGCTAGAAATATGCTCGAGAGCCCGTCAATGTGAATCAGACATCACACTGACGCTTGGGGACCTGCCGTTGAGGCCGAACATTATGTTGAAGGTCTCAACTCGTTTCAACTCTGAAAGCTATACTGGCAGGACACTGTTCACCAGAAGACTGTACTTTGTTTATCATGAAATTCCGGTTTACAAATGTGAGGGTAACCGATCGAAAGCTTTACTGGAATCAAACTAACCTTCTGCAACGGGACTTCGGCCGGGCGGCCCATCAAAATAAGCATGTTCGTAACGCCATACCGACTTGGTAAAATGCCCCGCTGACTAGGCAGAGAGGTCATTCCGTAATGTTTCTAGATGAAGCGATGTATTATCACATGGTTTTGCAACGTATGCCGATGAGGCTTATCGGTCGATAATCAGTAGAAGAGTGTCGATCGCCTCATCATCAGACAACAATACATCAGTGGTTCTCACTGAGAAGGACATGGGAAGGAGCCTAACTACTGAAAATAGCTACCTCTACAATCAGACATTCAGCATCAAAGTGCCTACACCTTACACACAAACAGCCGATCTATAAGTGAAGGCCAAGCGTCATCGGTAAGTGCTCCTTCACAACCTTCATTGTCCCGTTTCGTTAAGTGTTCCTGCATCGTAGACAACCCGGCCAAACAACGACAACATTCATACCATTTAGCCCGATTAGCCGCCATGTTACTTTGTCCTCAGCCAGTGACTCCGTGAGTCTCGAGATTCCAGCCCAGAAGGCGAGTTCGACTTGCACGGACCAACTCCTTGGTGAACGACTTCATTCCTCTACACCAAGTCATCTGTTCACTTCGTATCTTGCGCCAGTCGGTTGCAGCGTCAGCAAAGAATTCTCGGTGTGGCAGACTACTTGGCGTACTTAGTACATGGCCTAACCGTCCAGATCCGCGTAAACATAAGAGTTCAACAAGACCTCGTGTGGTAGTCGCTACCAAATACCCGCATTCTAACCTTCTCGTTGACAACTCGATGCGCGTGATCACACGCAAACATGGATGGTCACATATCTGAAATCAGTTCATGTCTTCTACACTGGAGATCGAAGTTTCGCTGCCGTTACTTAATTAGAGCCATCACTGTTGTCCTATGTATGCGACCCTCATGCATCAGAGAGATGCCTGCTTTGTATTTTCTTTTCGTAACTCATTAGGAACGCCCTTCTTGAATGCTTGCGCGAAATGGTGTCACCAGACTTGAAGCGGCTACTTTAAAAGCGGATAATACTCAGGTTGATCAGACTGTGTGAATTTACCTCTGATGGGAGATCCTGTACAGGGAAATCGGTGGACAGAAATGGTTCCTAAAAGACTTGTACGTAGGTTAGTATGCGTCTTCGGTGGTGTGACATGTCGTGCTGCTGAGTACTGCCCTCAGACTAACGGTAAAACCTGCTGGATGTGTATTGGTGTTGCCTCGTCAGATCGTCGTGGGAAATATGCAAACAACGTTTTTTGCGGCGACGTGCATACTAGAATAGAATTTTCTTCGTACCACGCGTTTTGTTCGTCTTCTGAGTGTGTTCATCAGCTCCCCATTTTCGTGTCTTATCGTATAGAAGCTTCTAGGTTACCTGGTTTGCCTGTTAGCTTCTGCCTAAAAACATAACGCACAACCAAAAATTGGCGTATACTTTGCGGAAGCGTCGTACGGACTTACGCAGATTCCCTGTCAATTTCGTGAATTGTATTCTGAAAAGAGGATTTGTCTTCTCTATCGGAATCATGGTAGAGCGTGCGACGAGGCTGCTCAACTCTGTAACATCTGCACGCGTGAAGTTCTTGAAGTCTTCGATACGGACCATTGAAGCCATTACAGAGTACATGTGATAGTAAGTGCTGTGCTACAGCGATGGGTTGATGACTGTTCTGTCTACCAAGTGACTGTCGTTCGTAATAACAGGTTCAAGCAAGAAAGGGTTTTGCGTCGACATGTATTGGGTCGTCTATAAGAATGTTGTGTCGGAGTGGGAATCCCAGATTTGACGAATGCTAAGCGTTGGTATGAACTGCTGACTTATCGTTTATATTGATAAATGATTTACGGGAGCATACCTGTTGCATTGGTGTTCAACTCCCAGTTGGATTGGAGCGTCTGTTCATTTGTCACTGTTAGCTTGAATTTTGTCACCGTTAACCAACCTGCCTATGTGACCAGTCGGTTGGAAATGGTGCTCCGGATTGTGGGGATGTCAAAATCATTGTTTGAGGCACATCGAATTAGATGTCTGTAACAATGATTCATTGAAGTCCTCACTCACCTATGTTAAACTTCGTCGCTGATATCAAAAGTTCCCGTTTGTGAGCCATGTAACGCTCGCTGTTTAATAACAGAAAGGCCATTGGAGATTAAAAAAGAGTTAATACTTAATATATAGGCCCATGTATCCATGTTCAGATTGTCAGTAGCCAAGTATATGAACTTTGTGAGCAGCTTACAGAGGTTTAAACGAAAGCACTGGCATCTGCAGAATATCTTCCTTGCGAATGCGTTTGTCAGGCTTTATAGCATTGCTGGTATTCCAATAAAACAGCGGCATCCTGCTTACCCTTGAATCCGGCTGACCTCTGTCGCCGACTGCGTCTCAAGCTTGAGGTTAGATAGGTCACGTGACTTCCTGTTCGCGAGGCGAACACGACCCACCGTTCCAATTCTACTAATGATGGTCCTTGTTTCCTGTTTCAGCCAACATAGTTCGACCGCTAGGTCAATTTGGTTAGATCGCTTTGATCTGTTAATCGCCAAGGTTTGAGTAATCGAACTTTGCTTCCATTTTCCGTTTTCTAGTCTCCGTCGGCTGTCTACTGATATCACTGGGTGCATGTGATTGAATATGTACATCGGTGGTGAACTGCTAATACTTTTTGCATCATTGATTTTCAAAAGTGACTTTTATTAACCGTAAAGTTGCTGTGACCCTGCTTTTGTCTGTGATCTTGAGCCATGATATTCGAACGTCAACGTTAACCATCGGGGAATTGTCGCCATGTGATTTTTTGGTGCCAGAGTTTCTCCAAATTTAGAGATGTCATCCTAGCTCCAGAAGTTGGAATTCTGGTTTCTGTTTGATGAGCTTATGAGTAGCGTTGTTCTCGCCACAGGCAGAGTCACCCGCGCAGGTTAGTATTATCAAATGCGTGAGAAGTAATTCGGATGGTAGTATCCGTTTGCTCGGCCTTCTACACAACTTAACAAGTGTCGCGAGCATATCTTCGTGAATGAAGAATCAGTGGGCGATTACCTTATTTAGCATGCGAACAAGTAACTTTGAGCCTGCTATCTTTAGGTCCTGCTGGTGCGATATTAAGCGCAGAGATTTCGCTGGGACGCAGGTGGTTGCTACAAAAGCCACATCGCGAATAGTCTGTTGTAGTGTGAGTAAAGTACGTAATTGTCATTGTTTATGCACAAATAATTGTTGCTTTTATTGATGTGGTTCACTTCGTTTTTACCGGTCCCAGTTATTCATTTCAATAATATGGAGGTTGGTTTCATTTTTTATGAAACATATTGTTAGTGATGTTAACTACCTGCTTTTAAGGTCAAAGATCTGTGCGTTCTCAAATGGACCCGTCAACAGTTTGACGGCTTATTTTTTGCCATTTAAAGCGCATTTGCTATTCTTTACAGTACACTGTTTTCATCAACTTGATTTGCTATAGCTTTAATCTCCGTCAGCCACTTCACTGTGCGTATAAAATGTGTGCTTGTCTGGAAACCCTGCAGATCAAGTCATTGGTCAAACCATTGTTGGGCTTGCCCTAAGCGCACATGTGGAAAAGGTGTTGTTTTACTGGATACTCGTCAACGGCCGTCTGCGCTGTCAAACTCGAACTTACGATAAGAGCATCGAAAGACACCCGTCACAAACGCTGTCTGTTTGTTGTTGCGGTATATGCCCCACAGATGGCAGTCCATAGGCAATCAAAGATGTTTTTACCACAAGCTCACTAACCTTCTACACAGTGTGGGGCGCACGGACCTTGTAGCACTGGTTGGAGACTTGAACGCTCAAGTAGGCAGACAGTGCTGATGAGCTTACTTTATGTGACCCACATTCTCATGGTACTGGTCGAACAGACAGCAGTGAACTTTTGTTGCACCTTCTTTATAATAATGGTCTGTTTCTTGCAAGTACTAACTTTTGACGTCCTAGGCGTTCTAGACGTCCTGGCGATTTCTGTCGCTCAGTCAATCGTAAATAAATTGACCACATTCATCAGCTATTGGTGACGGCTGTTTCCAGCATTGCAAGTCAGTCTAAAGCATTTGTGTGAATTCCAACCATGCACTGGTATATGCCAGGTTCGTTTTGTATTTTAGTGAGAGGCCACTTCGTCGGCAGTCACAAATTGATGTAAACTAGCAGGATCGCAAACGTCCAACGCTTAACAGAGTGCACATAATTTTAACCTAAGACTCCGCCTATCAGACGATATTGAAACACATTTAGCACGTTTGGCGTGCAAAACATAATTGCGGTGTTGCCTTGTGTGGTACTCCTTTTCGTTCAGCTACCAACCGTTGGGTCTGTTTGCTATCACTGTAACTTCTTGTTGCTCGCCGGAATATCCCGTTCAGCAGCGAGTACAACTCAGTCCGCAACTCTGCTCGGTTGGAACTCCAGAAGTAGCTGCGTGAGGGTCATGAGGCGTGATTGACACAAGTCGGTGTCTAGATGGAACAAGCCAATACGGAGAACTTTCGAGGGCTTTTCACCTCATCCAATCAATGGATAAGGGGAAGCCAGCTATAAGCGACGCAATCTGCAAGGCCGATGGTGAGCCTATTCATAACTTGCAACGACGCTTAGGATGTTAGGCTGAGAACTTCCAGCAACAACTCAACTGGCCACCCGCACCATTGTCCACACCCACTGATCGGTTAGCATTTCTCCGTCTTCGGAAACAGACATCTAACCTCACTTGAAGTTCCAAGCCAAAACTAACTATATCCCACTTTTTTGTGGATGGAGGCCCAGCTTTAGTTAAAGAGCTGACGACTCCGCCTCAAAAACTCTGGACCAGGAGGGTTGCTCCAAGGAATTGAAGCTTGGCTGACATCCCCATTTTCAAAAAGAGCTCATACACTTCGTGTGCAAATCATTGAGAGACTAGCCTAATTCTTATTGCGTCGAAGTTGCTTGCAGCCATTGTACTTCGTAGACTAAATGAAACGCCCGAACAACATATCCGTCAGGGGGAAGTTAGATTTCTCTTTAGCCGTAGCTGTATTGATTACATATTCACACTCCGACAGATGCTTGAACTCCGCCACTCATATAGAAGGTCAGCAGTTGTCTTCTTGGACACCAAAGGGGCCTTTGATTTAGTTGACAGAGCTACACTCTGAGACTTCATCGAGGAAGGGTGTGCCTGAGAGGTATGTGAACATACTGAAAACAATCTGCTGTCAGACGTCTTACCGGGTTTGGGAGCTAACGGAACGTATCGACAATCCTTAACATTTCAAATGGGATGCGAAGATGTTGTTCAGCCTCTCTTTCTTCTCAACCTTACAGTAAACGAAATCCTTTTCGCACGTCTTTTGTTTATCTTGTGTCGTCTATTTTTCTAACTGACACCGAGTTCAACGATCACCCGGGCCACAATACTTAATGTTTTGTGAGAATATATGTAGTGTGTGGTCTTGGAGACCGGAATATCCTAACTTCTTTTTTTTTAGTTGTTCCACTATTGTCTATTTTCTAACAATCGTCAATGCCTTGTTGTTGTTTGCCTCTTTACCGTTCCCAGAGGCTAATTCGTCAATTTTATCGGACGAAGATAAAGTCGAAGTGGACCTCCGCTCCATTTACGTCGGCAACGTAAGCGGCTGTAAATGCTTGTACATACACCTTTAGGTTGATTATGGTTCGACTGCTGATGAGCTCGAAGCTCATTTCAGAGGATGTGGTCCGGTCAACCGTGTGACTATTCTGTGCAACAAGTATACTAAAGAACCAAAAGGCTACGCCTACATTGAGTTTGACACCCGCGACGCTGTGGAGGCTGCTATGGCTTTAGACGACTCAACTTTCAGAAACAGGCAACTGAAGGTTCTACCAAAGCGTACCAACGTTCCCGGTATGTCAATGACCAACCGACCACCTTTCATACGTGGCCGTGGCCGGGGACGGATGATGCATTTCGGTTACTACCCTGGTTACTACGGTGGTGGAAGGATGCGCTTCCCACGCGGCCGGTGAGTTGTCTATCCTGTTCTTGTCGTTCGCCGTGCCCTCGTTCACATTTTTACAATAGCTTTTTCTTCCATAATTTTAGGCGACGTGGTAGTTTTTACTTTGCTCCTTATTGAATGGGGATCAAAAGAAAAGAATGAAAAAAGATCGCAAAAAAAGAAATGTGCGGTCGTCCACCCCCTTCCAGTACGAGTTCATATCGACAGCCTCTTGTTTTGGTGCATTTTTCTAACTCTTCATTTCGTTTGTCCGAATTTCAGGTATCACGTTCCACTTGCTGCGCAGGTGTCCCAAATGAATTTTTACCTCCTTCTCGCCGTTATCGACTTAACTCCACATCACCCTGTTTGGCATCTGATTGTTGATGTAATGTTTCCATGTCATCTTTGCTTGCTTATGGAATTGCTGATGCTGTATAAAAATGGAAATACACTTCTTGAGTTTTCTGTTCGGCTTTGGTTCCTCCGTAAATTGTGCATTCATAATAGTACGGGAACTGGTTGCCTGTAGAATATTTCTAAGAGTTTCCTCATGACAAATGAATCTACTTTGCTTAGTGGTAACGGAGCCCATTTGTACGCCATTTAAGGGATCGCTCTGGGTTGCAGTTTATAACAATCATGACTTCATAGTGTAAATTCTTTGGATGAAATATTGACATAAGTAGCCTACTCTTTGCTGGCATTGTAATAATAATCCGGCTGACGTTATAGACAAATAGGGTGTCAGTACCACACTGTATCATATTTTTGTAAGACTATTTTCTGAGAGGGCGTAGTGGCTGACTAGACTAATAGCAAAAAGTCAAAGTGTGGGTTCCCTTGATCGAATGAGCTGAAACGAACGTTACAGGATGTTGATAGTGTTCTAGTCAGTCAGCTATACTAAGGCGAAATTGGACAGGCAGGGCGTCGTTTTGCGTATACAACTGCCAAAATTTAGGGGTGGGTGTTGCGATGAGCAGTTCAAACCAATCTTGACTCCCGTCTGGTTTGCTTTTCGGGATTATTGGCGCGCTGCCCACTTTGTATTTCTGACTGGACTCCGTTGCATCGGTCATATGGTGTCGCCGACCCAGTGTTGGAACCAGTCCAACAGACTAATAAGCAAACTCTACTCACTATCGAATACCGATCGATGGTAGGAAGAAAACAAGGACTCAGTGGGCTGACCCTCGTGTATTGGTATCGATCCTGGAAAATACTGTACAGGGAAAACACCTCAAGCTAGGGAGACAAGGAACGGGTTGTGATTTTAGCCCAGGAATGGATATTACAAGACAGATAGCCTGACTAAAACAAAAGTGGGTAAAAAAAATCGGAAATTTATAAGTGAATGCGGCCACCAAGAATATTTGTTGTGGTCCCTACGCCGGGCATCAATGTGTTCTGTTATTACTTGGTATAACTATGCTCATTACGAGAGCGGGTCCGCGTTTGTGATACCTACTTCCCTATTGGTAATAATGGCCCTAATTTAGCTGCGGTTTGTTTTGGCTTCCCAACGACATACCTGTAAGGCACCGCAACGGGCAAGTGATGTGAACTGCAATTTGACAAGTTTTTCGACGTTGAGCGCGCCCTGGATCTTTCGGTTTATTCCTATAGATCAAACATTATTCACCAAGTTACCTTCCTCAAGATCCACCCCTCTTGCGCCAGACAGTTGCCTGTAGGTAGGTATCAAGCAACGTTCTACTTAATGCTTTTGGTCAGTCGGTGTAGTGCTAGAGAAAGGGATAACAACTATTCTGAGAGACACGTCGTGATCTTTCGCAGGTAAAACATCTAAAATGCTAGGTTGGTATGGACTCCACATGGTTTTCTGATAAGCTCGAGTGTGATTTGTTTGTAAGGTTTAAGAATGGGGGTCAACGGAAAATAAGCTGTCAGCGTAACGTTTACAAAGTCTAGATGAGGGAGTGCCGACTAATATTCGTTGACAAAAACATCCGTTAGTGTTCGGACTGGAGCGTCGCCCACTGCTGCCAGCAATTTGTTTGAAAATGCGATGTTAATATTCAGGTTTTAGCCAACGTTATTAATCGGATCGTGTTAAAAGCGGGCTCTGTGTGCCACCTACCAATTTTTGGACTAGTTGTTGCAAGCCTCAGATTCTTCATCTAGTCATACTGATCCCTATATTCAATCTGACTAGGATTTGTCAGCATGTTTAGAGTCGAATACAAGTCTCAAGAACAACATTTCCGATCTCGTAGGCGATCTCTGAAAATTTTCTCGAACAAGCTGTGTCTCAAGGGAGCGACGGCACCGGGTAACGAACACTGTCAAGATGGAATTTGGAGCAGACTTATAAGAACAAATTATTGGAAGTGCTCAGTTGCTGCATCTGATCATCCACGGTTTCCACGTACGAAGTGGTCAGTAAAACGGGTACTGACTGAGAGCTAGTAGTTTGTTATAGCCGAGTTGGTCACACCGCTTACATATAGTCCGAGTTCGTTAGGCCACGCCTATGAGTCGCACAGATGGTAAACGATTGTCCGTGTATTCGTACTCACCTTTATTTGAGGACTGTTCTGTCTGTCCAGACTTCACTACCCGGCTGATGTCGCCAGGTGCGATTACTGCATAATCCGCCATGCAACTGACGACGCATACTGGGATGTGCCATCTTTCTGCTGGAGCGAAATTGCAAATAAACGTGAAGTTTTACTGAAAATGGTTACCGAAACGGATAAACATTTCGTGTGATGTTCTCCGGAAGACGATTTCGTACATTCTGGTCACACGAACGTAACTAAACGAGTTAAGATTCCAGACAGCGTAAATCATGGCTTGAAGGATTAAGTAGACGGACACAAAACTGGAAATCAAAATTGTGAGAATGTCGACTACCAAGGTTGCCCAAGCAACAACACAAACTGTTTTTGAACACAGGCTGGGGCTGTGACGTTTGATAGCCAAAGTCTCAGCAAACTGGAATGTGCGTTTCTGGTTGCTTCGAAAAATCACTGAGAACGCATCAGGAACTTTGACTCTATATCCTGTTTGTATTATGTGTCTTGCAACCGGTGATGATGGTTGCTGTCCATCGGTATCTATACAGGCGCGTGGCGTTTCTGAGTTTCCAACCATTTGAAAACATGCTGCCTAATACGAACAATTAGTAGACGGTTTGTCCTCCCTATGTAGCTTATGCTAAAGCTACAGGAATATTTGTATAAAGATTGAGGTGTGACAGACGTACACTGCTTGTTCGTAACCGGGGTGACTGGTAGAGTTGTTCCCTGTACTATACACGGTTTTGTAGCGTTATGAGTCCTGGATACAGCAGCTGTTAAACGTTCCCTCCTCATTGTGGATCAGCTGTTCCTAGAAACGGGAGTTCTAAATACAACGTCGTCACTTCTGCTGTTGGGAAGACGGCTCTGTTGTACTGTGTAATCAACCGCAGGGGGTACCCACTGTCCTGCAGTATCTGTCAGTAAGCCAAGTTCTGGCTGTAGGTTGTCTTTTGTACAAATCCTCCGTGCTCTGTGGAAAAGTGTCCTGCCTAGATTTCTCTTATGATGCACCGGACAGAAGCTTTCGACAAGCATGTACCGTACTGTTCAGAACACAGAGTCAAAATTCCTGATGCGCTCTTGGAAACATACTCCAGTTTGCCGAGGCTTTGTCTATCGAACGTCACAGTCCATCCCCTTGTGTGTTCAAAAATACTGTGTTGGCGCCGCGGTCACTATGGTAGTCAGCATCTCCATATTTTTAATCTTCATTTCCGTGTCTGTCTGTCTAACCTCTTTAGCCGTGATTTCCGTCCTATGGAATCTTAGTGTTTAAAATTACCTACATATCCATCTGTGATCAGAATGTTAGAAATGTTACTCTAGAGAACATCACATGAATTGCGTCTTCCCAGTGTTCTATTCAAGTTCACCAAAGGAACGAACTGTCTCAAATAAACATCTCGTTTATTGTCTTCAGTTACGAACATAAAATATCAGAATATATAGGACATGCGGCTAGCGTTTGGAGTTTTCATGAAACGAAGTTCGTCATCAGTTCCAGGGCAGATAAACTGCGTCAGTCAACAGTCTGCACCCACTGGGCCTGACGGCGAGTAGTGATTAACACTGTCAGGAAAACTGCAAACAATTTGGGATTCCGGTTGCGCAACAATACGTGAAACGAGATTGTGGGGTCAACAATCTTGTGCTTCACAATGGGTGTGGTGGGATTTCAGTTCACTCGTTCTGTTACCATTGTTGCGTCATCGTGCACCAACCTCTTGGGCATACGTTCAGTCATTGTTTCTCGTAGGCGGTGGTCACGATTATGAACCCGCTGAGCAGCACTCTCAGTGTGTTTCTCTTTGTGCTGCTTTTAGTTCAGAATGATATAAGTAAACTGCGTATCTTCGATTATCACTAGTGTCAAGGTACATCTTGAATGGTGACAATAATGTAGCCTTTGGTTTGTGCGCTCGTCGATCCTACGTTTGTGGCGCTGGCGCACTGTAATCAGCGGCGGCAAACGTCGGTTTCGGAACGCCGAGTCTATAGCGTCCGAACAGCTGTGCATACGTTGATATGATGTCCTCATCCTTGATACAATCGACTCAGACTGGCAAGCGCTGTTCTGATAATAGAGACAGGCCGCCACATCTTTCGTTTTAATGCCTGTGAATATGCAACCCAGACAGGCAGGAGGTTCGATCACAAGAGCCAGTTGATGTGCGAGCTGTTATTGGTATAATTTAGGCATGGAAAGTTCAAGACGGTTCAAAATGTCCCACCGGGAAGTCAGACTTTTTGTCCGTCGCAACCTAGGTTACATACTAACAAACCGTGTCAGCTTATTCCCTCCTAACAGGAATTCTTGGTAAACTGCCTGCTTGACATGTAAATCTACCGACAGTATGTTGTCCGATGCTGGCTCCTATGCCACTGGCATGAAGGTTGCGTGCTCGGGCCACATCGGGCTCACTATGGATTTACACGTTGGCCGGAAGCTATACCAATTACGAATCGCTCATCGGAAACCGTCGCATGAGCATTCTTGGAACGTTGGATTGCCCATTATGGTTGCCCCGCCATAGTGACCACCGATCGCGGGTCCCATTTTGACTTAGCCATCACGTCACTTCTCAACACACTAGGCTGTGGTCGAATTCGCACGACAGCTTACCACCCGGCAGCCAACGGGTTAATTGAACTTTTTCATCGGCAGTTAAAAATTTCGTTATCCGCTAGCAACAACCCTTCGTGGCACCAGGTTCTGCCATTAGTCTTGTTAGGTATCCGAAACACGCTGAAAACTGACCTGCATACTACCCCTGCCCAGTTAGTCTATGGGTGCTCCCTACGTTTACCCGGAAAGATGGTTGCATCACGCACAACGGGACCCATAAATTCCGTGGATTACGGCGAGCGGTTGGCCCAGCACGAGACGACTCCGACCGACCCCACCAAGAGAACAGGTGACGCCAGCGTTCGTAGGTCCTCGTCTAACAACTTGTTCTCACGTTTTGATGCGTGCGGTTACCCCTCAACGACCTTTACACTAGCCCTATACAGGTCCATTCCGCGTACTCATGCGCTATGATAAGACTTTTGTGTTAGAACACGGGTAAACCCGAGATTATCTCTATCGACAGAGTGAAGCCAGCATTTTTAGGGGTATTTTATGTGACCATTGATTCACGACCAACAACGTTCTCAACAGCTAGTGAATTGCCTAACGTTCGTACAGATCCGGTTCCCGTTGCGACTCCGCCTACCTCGGCAGAGCCGTCTCCCCAACAAACGTGATCCAGAGTTGCGGAGGCCGGAGCGATTTGCAGACTACGTGGACGTCCGCCGTATCTAGTTATTACATTGCATTTTTTTACCGAGTTGATTTCAGATGGTTTCACCCACAGCCAACGCTGTCAACAAGATGTTTTTCTAAAAAAAAGAATATACAAAAGAAAACGTTTCATTCTTTTGGACACAAAGCACGCAGAAATCCAGTGAAGTTATCGTTTTCCATTAATGAGTACTGTACGTTATAGATACTGAGAATTAACCTGGACGCCGAAACCGTGCATCACGAGAGGACGCTGGAAAACTCGAAATTCTGCAAAGACCGCTTATAATGGACACGAACAAGGCTACGATCCTATTAGTTTGATTACAACTGGCCGGTCCCCAATTCCCCCGCCTGCCTATGATTATTAAACTTCCAAACCGTGCTCCCCCAAATCACTTCCAATTGTTCTCTCTTCTTCTTTCACCGACCGTAGACGCGAGCTACGTAGCAGGAGTAAATTGAACCATTCATGCTCGTGTCAAAGGTTCCCGCTAACTGAAACATTGCAACATTGTCAAAGTCAACCCTCTGGTTGCCTTCTAGGGGGAGCTCTGTAGCCACCCTATTCGTTATTGTCAACTATGTTAGAGTTACAAGTGCCATTCGTACTCTTTTTGTTCCCAACTTTTGTATGCACTAGAACATTTGTTTGAACGAGTAGCGATATCGACAAGTACTCCGCGCACTCGAACGTACGACCCCGCTGCATCCTTGCTTGTCGCTCCGCTCTGTTGTCGTTTCGCCTCGGTATTCGTTTACTCTCGTGTTAACCTCGCAGGTTAACAATATATTCTTTGTCTACTCGTTGTGCAATTCCCAACCGTTTATCTTCGGTTCGCTTGATCCTACAGTATTCTGACCAACTGTCAACGAGCAGCCACATTTCTTCGAGCATCATATAAATTCTACACATCACCAGAAGTTCGGCTCTTGCTTGGGCGCTAACGTCGCTCCACGCGACTTGGGTAAGCGATTCCGTCAACTATGGTTACAGTTTGTGAGACATCTCCATTAACGAAGGGCGCACTCTGCCACTGTCTGCGAATACGTTTGGTCCTTATCAGGTCAAAGCTGCCTATCGATACATTGCCCTTTAGATAACACGAAGGTTTGTTACAGACTACATTGCGACTCGACAGTGGCTGCGTTGACCGCATGTTTACGTTCCACCGCAGCTCAGAGTTGGCCGATGCTCGTTATCCAGTGCACTACAAGATCAACGGATGCAACTGACAGAGCTATCTAACGAGAAATACATTACTTCTGAAGCAAGTTCTTACCAAAGAAGGGTCATGTTAGTGATTATGGTGATTTATTATCAACCTTTGGTACCTTGTCCGGCTCCTTTGACTCAATTTCCGGATGGACAGGAAACCAGGGCACTAACGATTGTGGGCTTAGTTTCGAATAAACATACTGTTTCGTAAGCAACTGAAAACACTTCTTTTGGTGTGATTTTAGCATCTACCAAACGTACATCAAGAGTTGCTTCATTTAACCATGCGCAGATGTTCAGTTAACCTATGAATAAAAAGTAAAAACCGGTCACCCCGAAAGACATCCGAAGTAGACTTCGCAAAAGAAATACAAGACGACAGAAAAGTAATGAAACCACTTAATTATCGCCGTTTTTGCACACGATCCTAAACTATGCGAGTACTACTCGCCAATCAACGAATGACGTTCTCACGCTATGTATTCTGGTCGCATTCTTTCATTAACGAAACAGGCGGGGTGCCCAGTGGAACAAATTTATGTGAAACGATGCTACATTGCAGAAACGAACTCCCATCCGAACGCAATAGTACATCATCCCACATCATGAATATAATTTTCGTACACCTGAGACGCCAATTGGAGCTGTGGTGTGGGGATACCACCTGATGTAATAGCAGCAACTAGTTTGCCGTCGTAAGTCTCACTGTCGCCAGTTAAGCGCAAACTGAGATTCTTATATGTCGTCAGGAAGGCAAGAAATAGATGAATTCATCCATTGGGAAGACTCCACACACGCACCACACAGCAAGAGTATATTTGCTGTCAACAGGCCCCGACCATTTGTATAAACACTTGAGGTGGAAGGACGTGAATCCCCATTCAGTTCAGTCAGATTTAGCGGCAACTGTAAAGAGGGACGGGACTACAACCGTACACTGTCTTGTGCCGACCCCAATGGTTCAATCTCAAACATTCATTATCTTCACACCTAGTCAGTTAATCCCATGCCCCAACTGTCTCACTCACGCACGCACCCTACTATCAACCTTAATGCGCAATCGAAACTAACAACCGGACATGACTTGAATTGTGCAACAGACCGTGATGCCATGTTGTTAGCACCATTTAAGTTTTTGTTTGTGTAACTCGTGTGCATGGCTTACTGGGACTTTGGCTCATGCTTGTTCGTGTTTCCATTCACAGGACTATTGCTGGAACCCCTACAAGTGCTCTGGTGTTTCCACCTTACCCAGTTGGTATACAGGTGTAACGGACTATCGTGGTAAATAACGGTCTCCCTGCATGTCACACAATGTCCAAGGTCATATAGACCCCCATCACGCATCTCACACGTGACCAGATAATCACGGTCCGTGCCGCACACATAATCTCTGCTGGACGATTCTTACCTTCATTCACTCGACTTTTCTGTCAACACTGCGATTATCAATGCCACATACACACATTCCCTGATTAATCCTCACATAATCGACAGACCAGACACAAATGACTATGCTCACAGATACACGACAAAACAGTTGGCGCCGCTCCTCAGGAGGCGAACGCTGTAGCAGCACACCAAGGCAATGGATACCACAACCCTCTGGTGCATAAACCCGACCTTGCCCCTTCAACACTCCAGATACACACTTCGTACACCTGGGTTGTTATTAGCACTGTTACCATCCCGGATATTATTTTACACTGTACGTGAGTTCCCATAGTCATTTATTTCCCATCGTTTCTACGATTGTGCAGTTACATTTATCAATACTCAAAAATCTACTCTTAATTGTAATGAGCAAGAAAATTAGGTTTTATTCGTTTATATATATATATATATATATATATATATATATATATATATATCCACAACCCCTACTTTACAGAAATGTTTATTCCCAGATTCGAACAGAAAACTGATAACTAGCATGCATGGAGGACGAGTGCAGCTGTAGTGTCCAAGGGAGGACCAATAGCAGACGGAGGATGCATCAACTTATTTTTGAGAGTGAAATATATTTGTTTACGAGGGTGAATTTTAACGAACAGTGTATATTAAAGATGAGTGGGTGATAGGCTAAAAAAAGGCCAGTTGTTAGTCAAGATGCTCTCGTAAATATAAAAACTTTGAACCGTTTCAAGGCCGCGTCTTCAGCACTGTTTTGATCAACCTCAACACGAGTAAGTTTCTGTTAGGGCGCTCAACCTGTTACCGTCCCAAGGCGCCTCCGCCGTGAGAAAGGAAAAAACGTTTG
>LUCH01002374.1:22185-33681 GCA_013368495.1 Paragonimus heterotremus
CATGATATAAGTACTTTGTGTTTATCGCCTTTGTCGCACACGTTTTCGGGCGGAACAAAGCTCTATTTTTGAACGCGTCTTTTTGGCTTGCCTTGGAGATAAATACGGGACAATCGCGGTATTATTCGGGACTGAGATTTTGGGCGCTAATATTACGGGGACGAGGATCCGAATTTTGCCAAACGAATTACAAAGGAGAACAAACCAGCGTACGGCTTAGGAGGGTTTACAACAGTTTCCCAGTTTTTCTAGATTAGCTTGTGGACGAAACACATCAGCACAACCGGCTTGGAAATGTAGTATGTTAACTATCAGTAGCAATCACGACAGTGTCTATCCGTGAATATGAACAATCTAAAATGACAGTGCTAAAATTGGTGAAGGTTTTGTGTCTGTTTAGGCATAAGCTACCTGACTTGACCACCTAGCCGACAAGTTCCCCAATAACATTAATTATTCAGTATACGTATGGTACATTATACATTGCACACGGTTTACCACTGAAACAGTGAATCGAACGAAGCCCGCCAGAGTAAAAGAACAGATAAATTCCCTACAAGATGACCCTACTAAATCAAACCACCAGTTACAAACCAAAAATTCAGACTAACGTTAACAGGAATTTATGTTTTAATGTACTATGGGCTTCAGAAAGCCTACATTTGTGATTATTGTAAGCAAGGACCATTACAGCAACATACATTGTAGCAGCGTAGGTACTGCACTCATGAAACTAGGTTCAGGCATTGCAACAAAGTGAATCATATGCTACATTTTCGAATAAGTGACTGATACCAGAATGATTAGGACTGCAAAATAGAGGTGGTAAACTAACAACCCGAAAGCTAGATGACATGAAGGGAAGCATCGGTATAGGGGGTTGAATGAAAGACGGTTTCACAGCTGTTGTGTTGTAAAGAGAAGATCGTAGGCGGCCTCCAGTGCACAACCCACGCTCCAAGCCTGAGCAGCACAACTGTCTCGACAAAACTGAAATTCAGAAAGTCGGAAAACCGTGGACGATAAAATTTGAGTGAATGTGTTCTATAATGTACAATACCAGAGATTGTAATCAGACTGGTTGTCTTTTTAGGTGTTAGAATTTCTACACTCAGTCTACGAGACAGCATGAGAAATATATTAAAACAGAGAATTCTGCCGTGAACAACCTGCACAGTGCTTCTGGACATTATTGTGTAGTCTATAAATTAATTCCGATAATATAGTGGGACCATGAAAGGCTAACTACAAGATGGCAGTCACCTCCTACGTCAAATCAGAAAATGTTATGTACACCTGAAGACGTGACTATTTAGCGACGTATGGTGTACTATGATTCGTCAAATATTTAGCTTACCTGGCCGTTTGAATTGGTCAATTCAGGTAGAGATCGCCAAGGAGTTGATCGAATGGTCTTGTCCAACCGAGCTAAAGTGTTCTGACATTCTGACAGAGTGTTGTTAAGCAAGGATTTATATTGCGGATTTGCGGAGAGAATGCGAGCGAATATCAAGCGTGCACGCAAATAATATCCAGTAGGCCATAACCATTCGGGGCCCTGTAAAAATCAAAACAGAACGATGGGAATTGAGGTTTTTGAGAATACAAAGTTAACATACAGCAATTAAGCAAACAGAAGGGAAAACTAAACTTTCCGAATATGTCAAGTTATTCCAGTCAATGCATACGAAATGCACATGATGCTTACTACTGTTCTGAACTATCCGGGTTGATGAATGTCGACAGATTTCCAAGTTCGGGAATCGAAAGATAAAGAGCACGAAAAGTGATCGCACGCGCTTCGAGCTAATACTTAGTTACGTTCGTTCGCATCAAATAATTATTTATTGGCGGATTATTTAAGCTTGAGTGGTGCAAGTGGTAACCTAGGAGCACTATATTGCAATAAGCTACTCAGGACTGATCAATGAGCAGGTCTGAACTAGTCGACGTTACTATAGGAAGGCAAACATGCCGTTAGAAACCTTTTGAGGATATTTTCACGAAGTCAGCAAAGTGACTGATGCGGTATATACTCAACCATTCGCCAAATTTAAAAAAAAGCACACTCAAAACTCGTAATCAAAAACCCCCCTATGTCAACAACGGATGCGATCTGGTGTGAATGTAGGAAACACTGCCTACGCGGATTTTGGGAAGAACATACAAAACCGGATATACGGCTAACCAAAATTTAACAAAACTGCAATGCTGGCTCCTCCTACCATATTGCTCGATCGTAAACTTAAAACGACTGAAGAAATCTTGGAAACTACCGAATTACCACCTTACGTCAAGACCGAAACATCCATCCAATCCGGTCGAGCTTTCTATAAAGATAAAATATCCAATGTAAGAGAGTCTTCTTTGAAGTGATTGCCCACGTCACGGCAATCGATATCAGGCTATTCAATTAGGGATTGAGAAAACCGTTACAGGAAGACAAGGTAACTGGTACAAACCTATTGCAATCATTGAACCGGTGTATAAAAAAGCACCTCAAGTTCGAAGGAGAAACTATAGGAATGAGTGAATGATACATCGACGGAATCACCAGCCTTAAGATTGATAGTGGAAGCCTCTACACAGAGGTGAACAAACTGCTTTCTTGGCAAATGACACCAAAGTATGAGTAAGCCAAATCAACAACACATTCGCATTACTCAGAATATTTCCTGTTGTTTATGATCTAATGTAGACTACTAACCTACATTACCTCTTAAGCAATAGAAAGTACTTCAGACAAAATCTATCGACTTATCAACAGCATCTTGGCTGGGATGTATCTTACTGAAGGAGCAAGAGATCAACTGTGTGTCATCATTTGATCAGAAGATTCGGCGTCGACCACCTAGAGGCCGACGAAAGTTCCAACTTCTCTACCAGCAAAGCACAAAGGAAACCGTAGTAAAACTTTAAGTAAATGAAGAAGAACATGATACGATTCACTGACATTCGTAAAAATCAAAAGAAAACTTTCCGTTCAACAAATTAACAGGCGATTCGTCTTGTGACGCACTGCTCATCTTCAATCTGGGGCTAACTACAACTATCCACTACAGCGAATCATTCTATCGCGCATCCAAGAGAGCCAAGAAATAACGACCGGACTGGTACCCTCATTTAACAGCAGCCAGTGAAAACACACTCAAGAAGATCTAGAATAAGATCACAACAGGAAAAATCTCGAACATAGGCTTGGGTACCTTCCGCAGACAAAAAGAATATTATAGTGATCAAACTGGAAGAGAATTCAACACAAGAATACGTGAATGCAAACTGACGAGAAGCAGACACGACCAAGAGTCACTGGTACCAATGTACGAATAGTACTGAAAGTCTAACCCGGTTACAACAGATACCCAGAATTGTCAGTTCCGAGTTGATCTAACGACGTAACAGTATTATGCAGTAATAATAATAGATCGACACTACCCAGGGTGAACAGAAACTTCACTTGATTTTAACGGGATGGTACTGCTCTATACTTTTCATTTACAGTACGGAACTATCTCAACATCTGACAATAAATTGATAAATGAAGGTCGATCGAATGGTCGCCAAGGTCGCAGGATTTCTGCCCTTGGGACTACTTCAAACATATGGTCTATCTTGAGAGATCAAGGAAATCGGACGAACCAAAACAGACCGTTGGATGATAGTAAGGTCTATAAACTGTAGACACTCTGTTGAAGGTGGAGGTACCCATTTTAGATGAATGTTTGCATATAAGCAGAATAAAGATGATCACTCCGAACATATCACATTTTCACGTGTTGTGTTCATTACCGAAATTTGATCAGATATGATACACACAGAGGACAAACTGAGACAACCCGATACTTTTCAGACAATTTTGTCACCTTATGTCTACCTTATTCCAACGAGACGTTTCACAGGGCTTGATCAGTCGGTTTACGCCGCCATAAACAATGTTGACTAAAATGTTACAGGGCCAAACGTCGTCCGGTTATAACACTTTGTTCTTTCGAAAGTCTGAGACGGCCCGCAAATCACTGTTTGATTAAATGCGTTTGATCCTGTGCGCCAAAACTTTTGTTAAATTTATTATTATCAGAAAAAGTGCGATCATTTTTGATCTCCTGTTTGTTACCCCGTCTCTCTTCTGATAACTAATTTTATGTATCCTCTGTGAGGATGTTTCAGGATATTAGCCAAGACAGTGGTTGCTAACCCAAACAACGTTGATCTAAATGATAATTGGTATGATAGACATTTCCTAACAAAACAGTCAAGATGAACCACACAATACTGTGATAGACATTGTACACGATTCTGTCCATTCAAGCACCAAGTACCAGAGATGTGATCGATTCGGATTAGAGGAGACGTGTTGCCGTTTCACCATGTCACTTGGAAGTCATTTTCGAAGAACCACCGAAAGAAGTCGAAGAAACAAGAAGCAAAGCTGAATCCCGTTTTGGCCACCCTTAAACCCAGCTTCGCTGCACACCACAGCTACTTATCAATGAGAATTAACAGCAGTTCGGTATGCCTACAGCTCGAAACCGGTTCTGACATGACGCTGATTTCGTAATAAACGTGGACGAACACTGGTCACTCGATTGGCAAGAAAACGGAACGTTCAGTTCATAATATGCTAAGGCTATGTTAGCCTCGGATCTGCTCCCGATCCGTTTTTATCCTTCCCGGGAGATTGTGGTGACCTCGAGTTCATCAAACGACGGTATTCCCGCTGTCATATTCCACCGATTCCCGGATGGTTTTAAAAAAGCAATACCTCAAGCATCCCGAACGCCAACGGGAGTAGAGATGAATTACGTAAAAGTAAAAAATGAAGCACTGGAAATTATCTTCGCGGTGAAGAAATTTTACAAAATACTGTGTGGACATCAATTCACCCTACTAACCAATCACAGGCCAATGCTCGTAATATTCAGATCAAAGAAGGGTTCGCCAGTATATACAGCAAACCGCCTCGAGCGCTGGACAACTATATTGCTTGGCTAAGATTTTACCATCAAGTACTAATCAACAACCAACATCGGGCAACTGAGCGCCTAAACACGATTGATTACTTTGTGCATCCTGGTAAACGGGAACATTGAGGTTGCGATTATTTCGGTGGATCATGATGTGAACTACATGGCAGCGGAAGCAATAAAGAACCCTTTTGTAACTGCGTCAATGATTTAGTAGACGACAATACAAGATCCAGTATTGAAGAATCTCCAGCGTTATCTACGCAACGAGTGGCTTCAAGATTAGTTTGATGGTAAGATGTAACGGTATTTCCAACGAGAAGATAGCCTTTCTACCGCCAATTCTTGCATTTTGGACAGCAAGTGTGTGATCGTGCCATCTGGTCTCAAAACACCGGTTCTGCAGTAATTTCGTCGCGGGCATCCTGGTATCAGTCGGCTGAAAGTATAGGCGCGCAGTTATGTGTACTGGTCTCATATAGATTCCGACATCGAACAACCTTGTAAAGACTGTTCTGTTTATGCACTGGCTGTCCAATCCCCGGTAAATGCTGAATTGCAATCGTGGTCACTGCCTGAGAAACCGAAGATTCGTACGCACATCACGCGTGCGGAAGGTGGGCCGAATATTCAGCAGTTTCGGAGTACCGCAGACAATCGTATCAGACAACGGAAGTCAGTTTACCTTCAGCACATTCGCGGACTTCTGCAAGCAGAATGACTAATCACATACAGCCATCGCCCTACACTTTTATAGTCGCTTAAACGCAGAGGTGTACCGACCAAGTATGGGAACATACTGTCAGCGCTTTATTCCCATATTTAAGCTTAGATTAGGGTTTACGGTGAACTGTCTGGCAGCACCAACAGTGACGTACGTCAAGGCTATCCTCTTTCACCAATTTTGTTTAATTTCGAGATATACGATATAATGGAGGATTGTCCTCAACAGTCACAAGATGCCGGCGTGGACTTCCTACCTAGTGCAAGGTTGAATGACCTTGATTATGCTGACTATAATGTGTTGCTGTTTGACAACTTTCAAGCAGTACAAACAAGATTACAGGCTATTTCACGCTCTGTTAAATATTTCGGAATGCGCTTTGAAGCCTCAAAATGTAAAGTGATTCTGCAAGATTGTTGTGATTACGTAGATTTATCAGCAGATAATAAAATCATGGGTTTTTTGACCAGTTTGTGTACCTGAGAAGCTGCAATGACGATGGTGGAGGTGCATGACGTAAAATAGAAGCCGTGTTCGTTAATCTGGGACATCTACGGTGAAAAAGAGGTATCTCTCTGATGCTTAAAGGTCGCGTATATAATGCGACAGTGAAGGCTATGTTACTTTACGGCAGCGAAACCTGGTCGCTCATGTTGGCAGACGTGAACCGTCTTCAGGTAGTTGACCACCGATGTCTGCGTTCAATCGCTCGTATCGGATGGCACCAACGAGTGAGCGACGAGGAGGTTAGGAAACGAGTTCTTTTGTCCAGTCACCACATTTGCACAGACTTAGATAGTTAGGTCATGTACTAAGGGTGCCAGCTAGTCGTCTGCTACACCGACCACTGTTTGCCGATGCTGAGGCTGATTGGCATAAGGTGTGAGTAGGACAGATGATGACCTGGCGTAGACAAATGAAATTACTGGTGAGTGGTAGGGGATTTGGTTTATTTCAAGTTGAACATCACCCACAATTGATCGCAGCTGTCGCATTCCCATAGACTTTCCAGTTGGCCCCTTTCGAAAAGAAGCACTAGACTCGAGCTTCGCTCTCATTAGAGCTCGTCAGTAGTGCATATCATAGCCACTACCGGGACTTGAACCACGGACATGTTGTTCATGAGGCAACCGTGTTTACCACTGCGCCAGTGACCTCACGTTAGGCACGACCGGGCTCTAATGAGAGCGAAACTCGAGTCTAGTGCTTCTTTTCGAAAGGGGCCAACTGGAAAGTCTATGGGAATGCGACAGCTGCGATCAATTGTGGGTGATGTTCAACTTGAAACAAATGAAATTGTTCACGAAGGGGTTGGCCACTGTAGATCAGGTTCGTCTCTCGGGCTGATGCTCTCGTGACTCAGAGTCAGTGGCCAGACATATTAGGTGGGATGGCGGCTGATCGAACTTAGTGTTGTGAATGGTGTTGTTGTTTGGCCGAGTTGTCTGTGAGATAGATACACTTAATGAAACGGAGCAATGAACACCATAAGGAAGTTGTCTTGTTGGTGACACCTTATTTTCTCTTAAAGCTTGGTTGTTTGTTTACAAAGTGTAGACATCTTGATGTTGAATGTTTTAATATAGACGTTGCTATTTTTAATAGTTAGGTCCTTTCCCGCCCTCATCTTTTTTCTTCTCTTCCCGTATATGGTTTGTTTTCTTGTCTACTTCACAGTTGTATGGCAGTTAAGCATTAGTGAGAACAACTGATGTATTGCTGCTTATGATGATGATGGATTATCGCTGGAAGAGCTATTGGACATGGGTCAAAAGGCACGCCAGATACGAAGAAGGCTAAGTATTGAGAAGTCCCCAAACGCTGTTAACAGTCCAACGATCAAGCCGCATCAGGACCACCGTGATCCCACTCTAAATTAATGCTCATTCACGTACTCACTTTCAATATGTTCGAAGGCGCATCTCATAACGAAACAGTTAAAGTGGATCACGCAATATCGACCGACCAATCCAGTTTAGGATGGACTGATCTGTGTTCTTCCACTGAGCCAGTTTTCATTTCCTGCCCTTTGAACATTAGCCACCCGCATTATTGATTTTCCCTCTCAAACTGCAGAATAGCGTTTTCATAAAGGTCAACTCGCTCCACACAAAGCTGTGCTGACGATGTTAACTCAAAATAGCAACGAAATGTGTGTGAGCTAAACAGCCAGTTCAGATAAATCAACAAGCACTTCATGAATATTCTATTCTGTTCGGACATTAAATACTCTTCGGAGGTATTATTTTTTATCCACCGCCAGTAGTTTCCAACACACGCTTCTTTCTTTCCGTGTCTTGATAATGTCAGCCGACCTTGATCACTACTACGGTCTAGAAATAGATCTAATCAGAAAAAATGAGATGACACGAATAATTCTTTACATTAGAATCAACGTCAGGTTTCTCGAGTGAAGTCCATTCACTCACACAGAACAAGGCAGTAAGAGATTTTGCTTTATGCAAACGGAACATCGCTCATAATTGATCGCGAATTTCGCATTCACATAGACATTTCACTCAGTCCCTTTCGAAGAGAAGCACTGAACTCAAGTTTAGTCTTTTTAAGCTCGTCGATGGTGCATAGTTTTGAGACAGCTAGGACTAAAACTCTGACCATGGTTTCATGAACCAACTATGTTGACAACAGTGTCCTCGACCTCGCGCTTGGCACGACTGAATTATCATATACAAAAACCCGGCTACACTCACCACTAGTTAGCAAGTTACTGATTTACGTGACTGTAACTCGGAGAAGGTCCCAGCTGTGAGTTTCTCTATCGAAACTAACAGGTTGTCGGACAATCTAAACATTACTCACGCTGCTGCTGAGCTTTAGTGGGGGCGAAACTCGGGTATAGTGCCTATTTAAGAAAGGGACTGACTGACTACGGAAATGCGATCAATTATGAGTGATATCTAACTTATACGGTTAACAGCTGTTGGCGTTCAGTTATATTACATATGTACATGAATCGCGATGGGTTTGATTAAATCGTACTGTGGCACGAACCACGGCTCGCCACAACAGTGACGGGGAATAGTTCATACGAAAATTATCGAGAAAAAAATTGGTAAGACTAGTTGAGAGAAAAAGGCAAGAAGTTACTGACCGTGAAACACCGTCATTACAGATAGCGTATCTAACCGAGGATTCCAGTGATCACGAAGTCCCTAACTGAGCAGACGACATTTACCCACTTTACTCAACAGGACAATCAGGATCCTCCTGATTTGCGATCTATTCACTGCTTGACCACACCGTGGCTTTCCTCAATTGTGTTGAGGGTCTACATTAATGACGCCCGGATGAGTAGGTGCTCAGTGAAGTACGGAGTACGCGGCCCAAATAGCACAGACGATAAACTTTTATCTGCTCGACTAACCGAGTCGCCAAACCCTTTGAACAGACGTACAGATGAACAACAGCGTTGTTCACGCAATCATTCCATCTGATGCGAACTAACTGATAGCGATAGTGATAGTCAAACATATCCCTACCGCGACAGCCGGGTTTCCTCTTCGTATAAAAGGTGACACAGGTTGACATGGATAATATGCAACTCAGCCATTCTCCCTGAAACTTTCTCCGTAATAGTGAAAACGAACAAAATGGTGCTAACCAAGTATGTGGAACGGTCCAACCTCTCATTCACGTTGTTAGTGATAAGGAAAGCAGTCTTGAAATGATGCTTTGAAAGTGCTAGGCAAACTCTTTATATATACCCGATTGGTTTGCATATCTTCGGCTGATGGGTTTAATAAAACGAGGTCATCAGCATACTGGACCAAGGGGGACGAACAACCGAACTGAACTTCAAAAAATAAGCCGAAAGGTTTACTTTGCTCTCTTTATATGACACTTGTTTTGTGGGCATCAGTATCGACAATTCTGTAAGATCCTTGAGAGTTGAAGATCAATGCAATCGAATTTACCAAACGAACGCATGGGAAAAACAACAATCAAGGTTGCCCTTGTAAATATACACAGTCAGACGAAGTGTACATAAAGTAACTTAAACAGAAAAGCGTGAAATCATCCATTAAAAGTTACGGGGCAAGTAAGAAGATGTATCCGTACCGGTAAATTATTAAATAGTTGGACAATACAGAGAATGTTGAAACAGATAAACAAGCTCTCACCTGGTGATAGTTAAATCCTTTGGCTGTCGCATAGTCCGTGGAGTCTACGTCGTTATGATAATCCCCATGGTAGGCCATATCGTTCGTACCCAGAGTGCGCATCCCAAACGGCCCGGCAAGACGTTCGCGTACGATTTCAAGGGCAGCCCATGCGCGCTCCGGAGTGAACAGAGAAGGTGCCTAAAGCGCATACAAAGCTAGACAGTGAGCGTAAGATGGCATGACGAAAATTTCCGTGTGTTTGTGTCTGTGTGTGCGAACGAACTAATTAGAGTCACAAATGAACAGACAATTCATAAGCATGTTGGAATAATAATCGCGGACCAGCTAAAAAGTCTAATTATTAGTCCATACAGTACTGTCATGTGGTACACTTAATCCATGTACGATCATCGTAAAACAGATGAACCTATAACAAATAAAACAGATCGCCCAAGCTTGAACTGGAACACTCAGTTTGAGGTTCATTCTTATCCCGAGATGACGTTCATCGAAGCGGAAGTTGGCACCACAAGAGAACCTCGAACAGTATAGTTAACTAGGTAAGTAAGTTAAGAGAAAACCGAAGATAACGATCCTGACGCTACTGATCTCGGGAAGAAAATAACCCAGAAAGATGATGACCACGCTATCGATCTCTGTACGTTCACAAATCAACAACACTTCGTCAGGATAATTCTCTTTCTTATTCGTATTGTGTATATACCTATTATATCAGTGCATGAATCTGAGGACATCTGGGTGCCTGTTTAGAAAAGTGGAACGAACAATGTCAATAAAAAGAATAAGCGGAAGAAAAATGCAGAGCCCGAATTACAACAACGGAGGAAAGGAAAGTTTTAAATTGCAAATCGTATTTATTGTTTATCCCTGGAGAACCGTTATCGACCACCAGTGTATGATAGGCTAGCTCTAGTTGCACATTTCAAACCTAGGGTCGAAACTGGGACACGATACTCTCAAACTTCAACGTTTGTCTAAATCTCGTCATCATCACCATAGACAGCGATACATCAGCGGTTCACACTGATGCTTAATTGCCACACAACCAAGAAGAAGAAAAAGCAAACCCTGTATAGGAAGAGATAAGACAAGAAGGGAAAGGGGAGGAGACATAACCACTAAAAATAATTAGGTCTAAATTCAAACATACAACATCAAGGCGCCTATACCTTGTAAACAAACAACCGAGCTGTAAGTGAAAGTAAGGCGTCATCAGCAAGACAGCTTCCTTGCGGCTTATTGATATCTTCCTTGCGAACAGGCCACGTTTCCGAACCATAGAGAAAAACAGAACATGCACGAACATTATATACTCTTCCTTTCAGCAACAACCGGACGTATTTTCAACGTCACAGATGACGCAGTTTGGCAA
Source organism: Paragonimus heterotremus (assembly GCA_013368495.1). Lineage (NCBI taxonomy): Eukaryota > Metazoa > Platyhelminthes > Trematoda > Plagiorchiida > Troglotrematidae > Paragonimus > Paragonimus heterotremus. The sequence continues at coordinate 33,391 of LUCH01002374.1, forward strand.
AGGCAACTCATGTCTTTGCAATCCTCGCTGATGTCTCATCAGCAATATTACAGGCGGACGAGATAGTGCTACCTAAGTATGTGAAACTGTTCACAATCTCAGGCGGGTTACCTGAAATAAAGAAAGTAGAAATGGGAATGCACCCGCCTTGAAGCAGCACTTTGCACTTTGAAGGTGCAAAGCGCATTCCATACAAACCAGCCCGGTCATTCAAACTGGTCAGCATGTCGTCCGCATAATCCAGATCGGTCAATCTAGTGCCAGGAAGAAGCTCAACACCAAGCCCACTGT
>LUCH01002374.1:35947-70526 GCA_013368495.1 Paragonimus heterotremus
TGAATCAAAAGTCTGACCTGCGAGACAACAGGATATGAAGTTTTCTTGGGGACCCCACCCGGAGCCAATGACCCAACAGTCTCACTCATTTGGAAGTGAGGGGCTTGCCTAGCCCGAGGGCGCAGTGAATAAGACATTAATGTCTCATTTTGATCACTGCTGCGTGCAATGGATGTACTCGAAGCTACATCAGGCTTTTGATAGACACTAGATGTTTTTCGACCGTATTGGATAATACGCCGGCGGTCACGGTCAACCGTTGGGCGATCAGAGTTCTTTTTGTTTGAGGGTACCTTTTTTAATCCCCTTCTTCTTGATATGGAAGACAGCAGTGCCGCAACTATGAAAGTAGTTCTGCTCTATGCTCATAGGATCTTGCCTCACTACCCAAGCACTCCTACACGGTCAGTAGTGTAACTGCTTTTCGTCCGATTTCTCCCCTTTGGCCTATCTGACAAGGTTGCACCTGGAAGGACTGGAGTCCTAGTCAGCATAACCCACCGGATCAAAACAGTACAAAAGCCCGACCACGTCGTCAAGGTAGCAGTATAAGTCAGGGTCGTTCGTTAACAACCACGTCTTGGATTTTGTGGTCTGTCTCACGACACGTTTTGATGATACTTATACTGGCTGGAGAAAGCATTATTGAAAACAATTGTTGGTCACATTGTCACACTTGTTTGGATGGCGATTTTTCAACAGCAAGCAAAATATACTATTTACCATTCCCCGTTCATCCTATCCCCTACTACTTTGAAGCGCTATTGTTCTTCGTGTGTTCGGATGTGCACATGCTCGTTTGCTCAATTAAACCTCTCACTCTGACGAACAACTCGTATCAGTACCTAGGTGCCACGCAGATTACAGCACTGACACCGACTATTCGGAGTGGTTAGAAGAGACTCCGAATTTCATGGGGACAACAGTAAATTCCACTTCTGAAGTGATAATCGAATATACACAGCGAATGTTGTGAACCAAAGTCGGTAACCAATCCTAGGAACATCAGTCAAGACGGTAACGATTAAGACTACTGTTTCAAGAAGAAACAAAATAACGCGTGTTTTCGATAACCTATTATCTACTCAACAGAGTTACATAGATTATAATTTTAAAAAAGCGAATCTTCTACCTAATGGGTCAAAACCAAAATTCGCAAAAATCAGCACCTACGTATGCAGACATGAGATGAACCAAGGTACAATGACTGAAGTCAACTCCGTACATGCATGAGACCAACTGGTGCAACCTTTGGCCACATTAACTGTGGGGTCTTAAAAAACCGTCTATATAAACAAGAGTGTCATCTAAACAGACGCAGTCTATTACAGGCTTTAACAGACTTTCGGACACAGTCCCAGCAGCGACATTTACTGAATGGCCCCTATACACTTTGAGCTTTAAACTCAAATTTACTGTCCTCAACTACTCTAAGCTAGTGTGCTACATGACTAGACGTTTTCTAAAGAGCATCATTTAGCCTGGTTTGAGACCGGAGTGATCAAATCCATCGGACACAAAACAATCTCATGTACAGAATTGTGGACGGTGACTACTGTGACCTTCGTTTTTGGTCAATTAGATCAGTCATTTTTATAAGTGTAGACACCCTATATACTTGTGTTAACGAGATAATGAATAACCGAAAGCATGCTCGTCACGTTGTTCCATATACGATGAGACATAAAGTAATGGGAGACTACTGTTGCTAAGTAACCTCGGATAGAGATGGTTCTTTCCATTGACGGTAAAAAAAGAACCACGACCAGAAGTATTGGAATTTGAAGTGTGGCTTACGAAAGCACATATCGAAATACCGGAAAGCTATTTTGAACTCAGATCCTCTTTATCGTAACCGGTGCAAATTGATAATCGAATGGAACGTGTATAACCAAAAAAAGCAGAATGAGTCTGAACCGGATACAAAGTTCTGATGACTATCAAAGTTTATGATCGAGATATTCAAGAATAGGGGACACGTCATTCATTACATTGGATTACTTTCGGTGAATTCACCAAACCAGACAGCAATGGCATTGTCGTTGCAGAACAAAAAGGCAAGATGGAAGAAGAAATCAACCAGTACGAATCATCATCATCATAGACAGCGATACATCAGCGGTTCACACTGATGCTTAACTGCCACACAACCAAGAAGAAGAAAAAGCAAACCCTGTATAGGAAGAGATAAGACAAGAAAGGAAAGGGGAGGGGACATAGCCACGTCTATATTCAAACATACAACATCAAGGCACCTACACCTTGTAAACAAACAACCGATCTGTAAGTGAAAGTAAGGCGTCATCAGCAAGACAGCTTCCTTGCGGCTTTCACTGCCCCGCGACATTAAGTGCACTCACTTCACAGACAACTCGGACAAACAACGACAACATTCACGCCACTGAGCTCGGTTAGCCGCCATCCCACCTAAAGTTTCAAGCCACCGACTCTGTGAGTCGCGAGGGCTCCAGCCAGAGAGACGAACCCGATCTACAGTGACCAACCCCTTCGTGAACAATTTCATTTGTCTACGCCAGGTCATCATCTGTCCACCTCACACCTTATGCCAATCAGCCCCAGCATCGGCAAACAGTGGTCGGTGTAGCAGACGACTAGCTGGCATCCTTAGTACATGACCTAACCATCTAAGTCTGTACAAATGTAGTGACTGAATAAAAGAACTCGTTTGACAATCAGTGCCAAACATCCGCTCCCTAACCTCCTCGTCGCTCACTCGTTGGTGCCACCCGATACGAATGACGTCATGTTATCACTCACCACAAGCACGAGGGTTATTGTGAAACAAGTGTCACGAAGCGATCATGACACTCACGAGCATCAACTGAGGATGGCGTTGCGACTGTCAAACAATGTGCAATTTTCAGGCAATAGGGATGATAAGCTACTTTAATCCGAATAAAACAATAATGCAAGGCAATAAATACACACTCCAAGCGTACATACTATTGTCGTCACAGGAAATTAAGATCACAATCAAGTGACATGTACACTGAAAAACAACCCACATCATCAACCAATTGGAAACAGTTGATGAACAATGCACGCCACTCACCAACACCATTGTGACAAGAAAGTTCGGGCGCAGTTGATTGTCTGTATAACCAGCCGATGAGCCAACCGAATCACGGTAGATCCCTTGATTATAGGTCAATGTAGGATCAGTTGTATCAGATGGGATCCAAAAGGCGGGTTCGAACGACTCTCTTAGTCGACTTAACCAATCGGACCAAGTGAAAAACTTCCCATCCGGCAACTGAACTCCGGCATAGGGATAGTAAGGGGCGTTTGCATCGTCTTCATTCTTATTCGCTTTGTCCAGCCAATCAATCACGGCATAGGCCAGTCCAATTAACTCCACAGCAGAACCGTCTCGAGGGGTAGCAGGCATTCCACGATTGTGAGCAGTGTCTGAACTGCCCATTTTGTCCATCCATGTGCCACAATTGTAAGCATTACCTCCTCGAGGGAACCCTGTAGTTGGATCCACACTCGCAGTAACCTAAAATAAACAGGAAACACATCGCTTGTGTGAGAAAGGCGCAGTTACCTAACTGCACTATACTGAAATCTATCATTCACGTAAACTAGGGATATTCGCTGTTCTCTTTCTACAGTCATCCAACCATCAAACATAGAACTAACCACATATTCATTACTGTCGACGATGATGCCTTAACGACAGGACAAAATACAAGACACTGCATCAGGTGGAGTTGGCCGAATCAATAAAGACCACAACAGCAGGGAAATCATACCCGAAAACCTTCTGGCTTCATATGTTCGTCCAGCTGCGGACCGGCACCTCGTTCGACAAAATCGATCCCCATTACATGACATTGCAAAACTTCCTGTACCACTTCATGTAGTGCTTGAACTCGTTCACTGATCAGCGACAACCGAGGCTGTGATTTCTCGTCTGGCCATCCGATGCTATCGTTAGAGGGAAACCAACGCCAGACAGGACGGTGCAGCAAACTCTTCGACCCGAGGGATGATTGGATCCAGGCGACTTTGTTGTTGGTCGGAGAGACGGCATGTGCGTTGACCTGTTTGACAGTGTCTTCAACCGTGTTGTTAGAACCCGACTCGGTTTGAGACGTGTGAGCACTCTGATTGTGTACTACGGTAGCCTCGTAGCACACAATTGCATACAACCAATACCAAACTGCATCACGACAATTATAGCGTGGATGAACGTGAAAACCCTCGCCGGTAAGATTTGGGATTAGACCATGACGAGTCAGACTAGCGTAGCTGAGGATTATGTTGGCTGCGTCCTGATGGTCAAAAAGAGAAAACAACTGATGACGATATCCCGCGGACAGAAAAACGCCCGAATTAAAGTTATTCAGGATAAGGACAAATTTTATTCAATCAAATCGATTGGGTGTTAATGCACAGTTAAATGTGAACAGTGAATGATATCCGGAGAAGTCACGAATACCTACAAAGTGAGTGTAATCTTTTACCACGCTGTTTGCTCAGTTCGACAGGTCGTGGCTGGAAGAAGTTGCAAAGCGGCCGAGAGATGGTGTGATCACTATCTATAACAGTCATGACCGTTCCGTTGAACCACATAGAAGAACACCATCCGATAGGATAGGGCGACGGTAAATACCGTTGACTGAAAGTGCACTCGAACAGTGTGTCGTGGTTAATGGTGTCTGTATTTATAAGACTTCAACACTCCCCTAGAGATTTTTCTTGTCTTCATAGTTCCTGCAGACTTTTATTTATCATCGGTCGTCAATTTGCGTGTAATTGTCAAAACGAACGACAACTTAATTTATGATAGTCGTGGATACAGGTAAAAAGTGAAAATGTATACAGATATGCATTCACCATATTCATCCACCGTTGGGAAGAGGAAACAATCAGAGAAAATCAGGGACGACGAACTTACCGTGGAAAATATCACGAGAAAACTCCGCTGTGTTCCATAAAGTGCGTTTATTTAACAAAGCAAACCACATGAACGCGTGTACGCTGCTCGACAGGGTCAGCTGAGAAGTACCGCTCCATAACGGTAAGCAAGTAACTAGGTAACTCGCTTCGTGCCGACTGGATAGTGATGTACGAAGATCAACAGCTGTCTGCATCCTAGGTCGAAAATTTACCAGTTACCTGGAGACAATCACACTAGTCAAAAACCAAGCCCACTATTCTTCACAACTGTATGGTAGATAGAAAAGTTGCTCGAATCGCCAGTCTGTCTTGGACACGAACAACTAGTGGTGCTTCGCATCAAGACATAGAGGTTATTAAAAATAGAGACTATCTATCTGAAACTGTGGTGGTAAAAACGTTCGTCCTTCGTGAAAAAGTTACTTACCACAAGTAGGCTCGTGGATGCAAGCGTCATACGACTGGGCCGATATATGGGACGGTAAGAGGAGTGATGAAACTGGCTATATTACAGACACTATGTTACCTTTTCCTTCTGTCCCATTTATGACTAGGTTATTTGCAAGACACAATAGGTTGACGGTAATCGTTAGTGTCTGAGCATAGATACAATAGTAATTCATCCACAAATCCAAATTAGGGTTTCTCATGATTGTCACATCCATAAACGGTAATGTTGACTACTAATTCGTGGTTATCTCACTTGAAAAAGTTGGTTGCCATCGGATTTCGTCATATTTTGGTTTGGTCAAAATAGGTTGTGTCAGACCACTGTCGGTGCTTAAGCCTGCTCACTAAAGTGGCCAGCATCCGTTTCATTGAAACACAAATGTGTAACTGTACTGCTGAAGTAGGGACAAACAAACCAGTTTAATGACGCAAAAATCGGGGTAGAATGCGCTTCAAGAAACCAATTGTCTGTTTGCCGTTTTCTCTTTGCTGGAATGGTTCGACTGCAATTAGTCGAGATGATAATTTTTTTAGTAAACAAAACTGAGCTCTTCAATGAGTTTGAACAGAACAATAAAATTTTTGTTATTCCGAAACAGGAGAATTCGTTGTTAGATGTATTACGAATCGCAACGGTAACATCACTGTGGCATGTGTAAAAGATGTGCGTTATACGCATTGAGACGTTTGCTGAGCAATGACGAAGATGGGAATAAAATTCGGTGGGGTGGTAAAGTGAAAGATTCTTTTGGAAGAAGCGACTGCATGAAAAACAAGCTGTTCTATGGGCGTCAATACTGACGCTTAAAAGCCGTAAACGCACTGGAAAAACAGCAGGCCTTGATGTAGAAGTAAAATCAAACAATTCAACTAAAAGCATCTAGAAACTTCAAACAACAGGGATGTGAATAGAACAGCATTTCTTCAGTTTTTATCATTCAGTATTATTAATTACTTTTATTTAACGGACAACTTGGTCGAACAGCGACGGCATGATCGTCTCTGAACAGACAGGGGGTAGGTTTCCAGTCCGGGAGACGACAGTTATCTGCAATGGCTAGGCTACTGTCAGTCATTTTAACCTATCTACGCTAATTCGCCGCTGGTTACCTTGAGCTATACACTTGTCAGCTGCGGCATCTATCAAAAGTGTTTGGATATGGGTAATTGCCATTCTCAGTACAGATAAGACCCGGAAACTAGTGAGTCAAGGACGATACATCCATAAACGTACATAATTAAATCACTCACAAACGATGTCCTTCCATAATACGCCTAGTCTCCAAAATAACACCTCCAAAACCATAAGACAACACTGCGAAATTATCAGCTACTCCTCACATGAAGTGACAATCAACAAACGGCGATGCCATTGTAAATCCTTGCTAAATAATACAATGAACTGAAAAAAAATAAAATGTTGCCTTCAGTAGGACAATGTACATTGAATTAGAGAATATACATGGTGTTAAGTACTATGAACAGTATTTTTCCTTAGGTCTCAGAGAAGAGAAACTCTCCTGTCTTATGAACTGTGTGCCTCGGAAGATCCCGAAGACTGTTGATCAAACTGATAGACTGGGACATACGAAGCGGAAGAAGTGATGACAACATGTGGTAGTGATGAATGGTAGTGTTATACTAAGAGGTCCAGACAAGTTATACGCAAACGTTAACATTCCAGGATTATGATCCTGAACTGATAGTTATTCTATCGAACAGAACCAAATCTGACCTCGTAGCGTTCCGTGAGTAATAAACAACCTCTGAGGGCGATAAAAGTATCCCGGCCCCATGAACGCCACATCCCTCCGGCGAAATGTGGTAAGCCGGCAGACAAGCTGCAATGGAGAGGGACTCCGCTCGGTTGGTTTGCAATCGGTTTAACTTCTTCCGGGAGCAGCGGAGCTGGCGACGGTAAGCGACAATCCCCGATGAAACCGTAAAACTGAACAGTTGCGATAGCCAATCGTTTGATCACTGAAGAAGTCGACTGAATCCATGATGCCATTCGAAGAATAGCCTGTATGCCGGTACAAAAAATATGAAATTCTTTAGGACAAACCTAGAGAATTTTACGTTACCGCAGACAGATGGACCGTGAGTGACACTTCAGCTGACCCTATCAACAAATTAGCCATGCAAGCAAACTGAGAACGCAAACTTGAAACCTACTTTAAAATGGACACGGTTGAGGCGGTCTATTCAAACGATTGGCTAACACCGAATAAATGATTTAGTCAAAAGTACGTTGACAGCAAAAGCCCAGTGACTAATTGAACTCGACTGCAGGCAGATTCAAAGACGTTCGCGGCTGTTCTTGATGCTAAATAACATGATAGTTTGGGAGACAACACCTCTTAGTATCTCTGAGCTTGTGATTGCTAGACGGGTTCCATTGTTCTAGCTTCAAGCCTACACAGACTTTGATCACGTAATAAAAGTGCAAACTAGTCGTGTGTCATATTAACGACTCTTTGCCGATGCTGCAGCCGACTGGCGTAAAGGGTGAGGTGGAAAAATGATGACCTGGCGTAGGGAAAGGAAATAATGGAAAGTACAATGTAGTGAACAAGGTTGTTTTCAGTTATTCATCGTCAGGCTGAATACGTCATTTATAGCACAATTTTACGAAGGAAACATTAAGAAGTTAAACGGGGAAAAGATGGCTAATGAGATCCGTCAAATCAATGTCAAGCTGTAACCAAGTAACTGCTTAAACAACGGGTCTTGACAGGCCTACAGGGTGAGGAGTTGGTCAAGGTAGTTCCACAGCGGAACTCATTGGAACTCGCCTGTACAGCCCACCTCTGTGGGCCCAGAAACGTTTCGTTTAGACTTTCGAACTACCTTGGTTAACCCACCACTCTGTAAGTCCCTCAAGACCCATTGTTCAAGTAGACACTTGATTAAGGCTTGATACCGATTTGATTGACCTCACAGTGATTCTTTGTAAAATTGTGTTACAAATGTGATATATTCAGCCTGGCGAGGAATCACAGGAAACGAGCTTGCTCACTACACTTTATCTTGCATGCCTACGACGGAAACTATTACATGACTCAAACAAATGAAGTCGTTCACCAAGGTGCTAACCGTTGAGAATTGGATCCGGCCCCCGGGCTGATAGTCTCGCTACCCACAAAATCAGGGGCTAGGGACATTAGGTGAGATGGCGACTAATCGGGTTCAGTGGTATGAATGTTGTCGTTATTTGGTTGAGTTGTTTATAATGGAGTAACACTTATTGAGGCGGGCAGTAAAAGTTGTGAGAAAGCTGTCTTGCTGATGACGCTTTATTTTCACTTATAGCCCGGTTGTTTGTTTACAAGCGCAGGCACCTTGATGGTGAGTGTTTAAATAAAGCCGTGGTTATTTTCAGTGGTTAGGCCCTCTCCTTCCATTTCCTTCTTGTCTTCTGTTTTCTCGGTTATGACTTTCTTTCCTCATGGCAGGATATAGCAGTTAAGCATCACCGGCGATGATAGTGATAACAATGATGAATACTCCTGAGTTTCATCCGAATAAGAACCTACACAAACCAGTAGGATGAAACGACCGGCAGATTTGCCAGCTGTACAGAACAGGCGACCTGACAATTCCGAAGCCAGTCATACAGGCTTCTGCAATATGCGTTTATCCTGAAAATTGAAAAAGTTCAACTCGAAACAATTGTGTACGTCAATTGGTAAAATGACGGGAAACCGAAAAAAACGAAACTGGCGTAGCTAAACGTGACTAACCATACTGTGATGCAAAGTGTGTGTATGTTCTTTCATCCTGAACAGCTGGTAGCAAATTCGACATCACTAGCGTGTTCCCTATTAAATCATATCAAAATAAGCGCTACACTTGTACTAACAGTCTGGAAAACATCCACTTGCTTCACCCCAAGCATGTCCCAGGTGCATAATTCTGCCGTACGTAAAGAACAGAATAATACAGTGAATTTCTTTTATTTCAAAATGAGCTCTGCTGACACTGGATCACAACCTTTGAACTCCGATAAGTCCCATGGCTAGTCCACTTTGAAAGGAAGTATTAGACTCGAGTTTCTCACAGCTCATCAGCAGTGCATACGTTCGTCTGGACCGGAGTTTGTACATCGACCACCGTGCTTGTGAGACTAACGTGTTAACCACAACACCAGTAACCTCACAATGAGTATGACCGAATGGTCATATTCAAACGCACAAACACATATTTCTGTGATATGTTTAGCTTGTCCGGATAAGAAACAGAACTCTTCTGTTCAATCCCAAAGAAAACCGCGGAATTAGGACTTCTCAGTTAGGTTGAAATCATTGTCTGCGTTGAACCAAGTAAACACGGTTGGATTCAAATTATTTCACCAAGTAAGACACGACAAAATAACATCTTACCTCTTTGTGTGCAAGCTGACGAATCGAGAGAATCAAGGTTTCAAAATAGGCCGGAACCAGATAGCGTGGTAAATCGCTTAATGGAGCGAACAGCTGTTTCAATGTCTTTCCAATTTGAACCAAAGCAGGTGAAAGGATATTTTCCGCATTGTTCGGAATGGTACACAATCGATCGCACAAATAGTTGGCTAGCCAGTCTCCGCTACGGAGGTGTGCGCAGATTGGATGTCCCAGGTCATTTTTATCACGAATATCTTCTAGGACGGCCGCAATACTCTACAAATCAGGCAAAAAGTAAGGCACGGTTTAGGAAGATTGTTTGAATGAATAGAACTGCCATGCAAAAGTTCAATAGCTATTGAACAATCAATCTGTTAAAAGCGGCGATGTGGGGTGATGATGCCAGTCGTATAAACAGATGCGGAGCATCTAACTGTGGAACAATAGTAGGTAATGTTTTAGCGGATTCTGTTCTTAAATGGTTGTGCTTTCGGATACCCTATCACGAACTACAATCATGATTACGTAATAAGACCGTCAAGAATGGAAAAAGTCATATGCTGACTAGAAAGTTACTTGTTAATTTTTCAAGCCTCTTAGCACATGCAGTTTGAACTCCAGAACAGTTCAGACTCGAAGTTAAACAGGTATACGCTCACACACTTTGACCTCAACCTAACGGTCATTCATCCTTTGTTAGTAAAACGCTTATCACTGATACTTCATCTCACAGTTAGTATTTCCTTACAAACCGGTGATAGATTTCGAGGCCGTCTGACGGATTGTCAGTGGTTATATTTCAAACGACAAAAGGCCTAGGACAAACGGCCTATAGTGGCAGACTAACTGGAGATGAACAGTCTGTTGGCATGAATGATACACATGACAATGAACCAAACAAAATCAAATGAAGAATGACACACCAGATAAATCCTTGGCGGCTGCCTCATACAAAGTATGGGTAATCGAAACAAATACGAACTACTTCGAGATTGCGAGAGTATTATGATGCCGCTGTTGACAGCCTGCGAACAAATAAGGAATGTGTGTATGCTGTTAGTCTGAATATGCCTGAGACCGAGTGTTCTGAGGAAGCCTTTGTGTTAAGAGTGAAATATGGTCAAAATCCGATTGTTTACAAGGTGTTCTGAAATTCAGAATTATTCCTATTGAGATTTAAATCGTTATTAGGAACGGATACAATCAGCATACAATTAAGTTTACACATTTACAGGAAGGAAGTAAGTCGAAAAATCAACGCAGATCACACGACAGGTACAAAAAAAAGGATTTAATCAGGACACGAAAACTCAGAGGCAGTTCACGCGACCTGATGGTAATCTATAGCTATTTGCTGTGGAGAGGACAAAAACAAACAGCGGTGCAAACAGGACTGACCTCAAAGCCACAGTAGCACAGCCGCCCGTAGCCGGGCACGTCATATGCTCCACAATTCAATCCGTCGGCCAGTTCTTCTACTTCACATCGGAACAAAATTCGGTTTATGTCAATAAGGCTGAGTTCACTGAACAGCATTCGCAAAGTGTTCGATTCAATCAACGAGGGCCGAGGACTGAGCACATGGGGAGTGTAAGCTTTTGCTCCATGACCCATTTTGATGCTCATACGCGGTTTGTATAACGAGCAGCCAAACTGCAGGTTATGGACGGAAAAGTGGAAGAAAGGAACTGAAGAGATTTTACATTCAAACGGTTACGTAACTGAGTGGAAAATGACCTACACTATATGTGCAGTTTTAATACTGAAAATGGTACATAATTACAAAGGGGTTTACAAAAGAACCTCACACAAGGGAAATGTGAAAGCAAAATATAAATTAGGAAAGAGGAAAAAACACTAGGTCGAAGAAGATGAAGTACGGACAGAGGAACATCTCACAGCAATAACTGTCATTCATCAAGCATTAAAGTTAAGGTTAAGCCATTTCATGTCATTTCTTTGTAAAAACAATCAAAATCGATGTGCATCTGTTAAGTTTATATGATTTCCACTCAGTTTTGATCAGAAAAGTAAGCAGTTCTTTTTCCATATCTGTCATGCTCGCAGTTCGCAAACTACTCGATTATCACGACCAGGCTTTGCTGCGATTTATTTAGTGGAATGTCGCATGCGTGTGAAGTTGATCTGGTGTAGGCTTTAGTGTGGCTTTCCATTCGCTCATTCACTGCAGGTTAGCTTTAGTGATGATTTGGGCCCGGGTTACTCATCCTTAGTTTGGTAACATACTAACCTCAATGGAAAATTTACGACTAAAACGTTATTGCCTACACAGCCCACTGACACCGACGTCAATGGGCACGAATTCGCACACAAAAAGCAGTAAGCCATGCTTACCGGAACACACTGCGCACTCTGATAACGACCATCATATATGAGTTTTCGCTGATGTGTACTAGAACCTACGTGAACGCTTAAAAAGTAACAACCCCAGTGCGCACATAAACCCAGCATTATTGACAATAATAATAATAATAATAATAATAATAATAATAATAATAATAATAATAGGTCGTTTAGTAAAATAACCGTTATACTAAGTCTGCAAACCTGCGTGTTCAGTATGGCGTTAAGATGGACCATCGCCTTCTCTTGTGACTCATTTAGTCGTGCGGACAGTACAACCACCGATCCAGGTGGAAAATTGTGAAAATGCAAACGATCCAGCTGTGAACCGTGTTTGGTTGAATATCGCTCGACACGGACCATTCTGCTTTCACTCGCATCCACATTTGCCAAAAACGGAAATCGAACATTGGGTAAGCCGTTAATGAACTGTAAATATGATGAATGGGTAAAAAGAACGTTGCACAATGGAAGTAGTAGATAGAAGGGAGAAAAAATAAATTACTCATGATCCGTTCGACAAATTTAAGGACTGACATGTGAGGAAACTGAGCTTCAGATGGATTCGAACCAATGACAGAAACCGTACACTCATGGGAAACATAAACTCTAACGATTGTGTCACCACAGCACAGCCAGAAATCAGGAATTGAACAGCTGAAACCAGTTGTTCATTCACCCTACAGTGCCACGTGGAACCCAATAAATGATCCAATAAATAGACCACTCCGGTGAGATTGTTTAGACAGTTGACTTTAGAATACATCAACATAACGGTTGGACTTTAAACAGGCAAGTCAGTATAACAAATTCAAGTGTCGCCCTAGCTTGGGGTTTCGTGACCCACCTGGTCTCAGTCTGGAAACGTTCTCGAAGCTGGCAGGTAATTAGACTCAAATGCGTCGTTGTCACCGATGCCTGAACGAACCACTCGTGCAGTTGGGGGGAATAACGGGACTAGGCAGAGAAGACTGCAGCCACATCGTCTAGTGTGCGCTACTTAAACCTCACACGATATGTAGCGGTCTCTCACCGCGCGCTGCCTTAGTAATGACTGAGTAAACACGGAGCCGAAGGTCTTCCTCCCTCTCGCCTCCTTCTTACTGCCAGAAAATTTGGTTCAACTGTGTTTACTCAGTTTCGAATGCCATACATATTTCACTCGACAATAACGTTTACTGAAGTTGTAATGATAACAACAGTGATTGAGGCTGAACAAGTAAATAGTCAAATATAGTTTAAAAACGAAGATTAAGAAAAACAGATAGAGATAGCCAAATAAGGGAAATATTGACTTGAGTGGGCTAAGAACAGTAGTAGTAAATCTTCCGTAAACATGTTAATTCATCGATGATATAGCAAAGGAAGAAGGCAACTATTGGTAAATCAAGAATGATAGGTTGTGGAAGGTCTAATGACAAAACTAACACCTGCTAGTGAAGACGGTGGTTAACAAAACTCCATGGCAAGAGTAATCAATGAAATGAGGCAATCAAAACCACAAAGGTAGACAACATTTTACATATATTTGCTACTCGTCTACGTCTATCCACAGGGTGTATAACCACCTTGATTTTGGCTATTCAATATTTGGTGGGATGTAACGTTAAAAAAATATCCGAAACAGAGCGATTGAAAACAGACCTGCGAATCCCGTACGTAGTCGGACTCAGCACGATTCTTCCCAGTATAGACAGTCTGCACTTCGAGTAACACACGATTAATCTCACCACCAAGTTCAATAGGTTTGAAATCCACGCGTCCCTGATGAACCACGTCATAGTTGAACGCAGTGTGCGCTACCAGAATAACTGATTCACGCGTTTCCGGACAAATCCGTGTCACAGCAATAACGTTGGCCGAACACTGGACAGTACAAATAAGGTAACCACCAGTATTGGTATAAAGAAAGATGAGAGAGTAGTAAAACAAATACATTTAGAATGGTCGGTAAACAATATGTGAACAGGATAGTTAATTCATAATCGCCATGAACTTGACCAGGGCGTACTGTGGTTTGAACCGTCGCCTACCGCAACAGTGACGTGGGATACCTCAAAGGAAGGAACACCAAAAAACGACAAAAGTGAATAAAAACAAGACAGGATAGCTACAACCTGACGGTTCAGTTCGTAAAGCCTACGTGAAAGATGTTAGTTCGCTAATGATCATTAAAGCCAAAATGAAAAATGCTTTATTGCAACGTTTTGCCATTTCATAAAGAGGGTAATAGAGACCAAGTGATAGTCAACCATTTGTATGTTACTAGTCTTCAAAAGAAAAAACAACGTTCCGAACACGGTATTTTAGGTTTCACCGAGTTTAACACATTTCTTCCATAATCCATTATACAGCTTCAGTGTTGAAACATATTTATGGATATTGCGGTCGTACTGATGATAATGATGGCAGTCGCAAATAAAATGGCGATACAAAAATGGTAAATTAACGAAAAATCACCAGCCCCACGCAGACAGCCACGTTATTGATTGATACAATGTTACCTAGTCTACGAACTTTAGGGAGAATTCGCATATTTCGGTCTCGTGAAATTTCTGAACTGAAAGAAACTATTTTCATCGCAGACCGGATTTAAACAGATCAATGTCTCCCGTATCACGTGGTACGGAAATGTAGCAAAATACCCTGATTACTACTGACAATCTAAAATTTGGAATCTATCAACTAGACCCTTGCATAACTACGAGTGAACCTCCATTAAATAATGCGATCACATCGCAAAACCGGTCACCATTCGTAATACCAGAGAATGGACCGTCTATTTATATTTTCTAAGTCAATACATGAACAATGCCAAAAAAGGCACGATACATTTTCTTGCAATTAATCGACCTGCCCAGTATGTGCATCGAACAGAAAATTTATACCGTTATTCAACGCAGGCAAATTTCGGCTACTTGGACCAACAAGCCCTATGCGCCCTAATATCCTGCTGTATCCGTAAGCCTTACGGAGTTGACGACAACTCGGCTGCTACTTTTACAGGCCATTACAATTTCCCAACTAGACCGTAATTTATTTCTAGCACACGTCCAGCTTGCTGAGTAGGAAAAGCTTGTTGAAAAGTAATAAACTTCGGGAAATCAAATAGCACATCTATTACACAATCCAATGAGCACAAATAATTATATATATATATATATATATATATATATATATATTCACTGTCTCATGCTCGCTTATACATGAGATAAGCAAGATAACGACGGAAGCGTTCTCTCATTGTAGTAATTGAGTTTTTCAAAAAGCACATTATTCGTCAGTTTGCCGAAGTATGTGAAGAGTTAAAAAAGACTGTTAAATTTTCATCTTTTGAGCAAATAACGCAACAACCTGATTGAAACTAAATTGGTTTACGCATGACATTCGTTTGACGAACCCATCTATATAAAAAAACATCATACTGAAGCTCCGATTAGCCATTTGTAAAGCAACCTGGCGTGATGTAATCTGGATGTTTGTTCGAGCTGCAGTGACCGTGTTTTATCGTCATTAGGCCTTAACCCTTCAGACAAGAGTTGCGTCTAAGTGTCCGGATTTTGTTTGCTATTAAAAATTCTTATGTGCTAGTGTAGGCGAACTAGCTGCTGATGTTGAACACGGTGACTCGGATGATAAAACGAGAGAATTACCGATGGCATCACAGGCTGAAAGTATGTCAACTTGGCTGGAAATTCTCTACATTGTTAATCATTAAAATAATGTTGTGGTTATTGAATTTCAATGTCTCCATTGAGATCAAACGTGATCGGAAAACCAGACAGGTTATGTTCATCGCAGTAAATTCTACAGGCCTCTACAGTTCAACACTGATACCTAGACTGACCACTAAAGATCGACCACCGTCGTGCTGCAAATGCACAATGCGTGAAAGGTGAACGGCAACAACTAAACAGGATGTCCGGATGTAGAATTATGTCAGTTCCAACCAACTGTTATTAAGGGATGATAGCTGACATGCACGCAGACAAGAGAATGGAAGTGCTGATGCGAACACACTGAAGATAGGCCAATTAAACCACCAGCCTGTCAAATGTTTATACCTTGACTGAAACGCTGAGTGACCGGACCAGGTATATATGAACACTGTATTTTGCAAATAAGGTGATCGCTAGTTAATGTGTCACTCTCAGGAAGCGCTGAACATCGATGAACTGTACGACCTGGTGCATTGACAGGGATCTGTTTTTTTTTCATATCCAAAAGATGAACAGTGTTCAATAAGGATAGAAAACGATTAACAGTAAAACAGCGTGGATACGACGTTGCTCACCATACTGATAACATTTCATACTGTCAATGCCAAAACATGTAATCAATTTAACTAACAAATAAAGGTTTCAGTCGTTTAAACCACGGCGTAATGTTAAAGGTTCAGGATTCGATCTCTACTAAAAGCAATCGCTTAACAGTAATTAAATTTCACATCACAACAATTGTCTACCTGAGAATTTTAAACTCGCTCGCCTACGATTACTGTTTCTCAGCTGACGGCCCCATAGAAGACGGAAAAGAATCGTATATCTTAAACTGAGGATATTGCTGTTGAAGAGGATAGCTGACAAGTGTGGCAGATAGAACTCAACACATTGTTACTCATATACAGCTGGAGGACTCCTGAACTCTAGAATATCAAACTTTATACAAACACACTTCTCCATAATGACAAGCTGAAATTTCCTTATCCCTTCAGCTTGCATTTTGATAGCAGCTAGTGCTGTACTCCACAATCGAAGATCACAATGAATGTTCGTCCCGTATGCGTGAAAATGTTGACCGTCACAACGAGACTGGATTGGCTTTTGAGCCAAAGGCTTTGCTTGAGAACCCTAATCGTTCTCCTGTCTAGGTCTGGGTGTCTTGGCAACATCTCAGCCCACGCGCAACCATGAATACTCACAACACCAATAATTCCATACTGCATCGGCCGTCTCGCAGTATAAATCGGGTCGCCCTATCCGTTGCATACGGCAGGCGAAAACATGCTACAGCTGACCCCCCCTCCCCTACTGTCTTTTCAAATTTAGCTCTAAGACTCTTCCCTACTCCAATTTCTGATGATTACTCTGCAGGTTCCACAACGCATAAAGCTGATCACCGTAACACTGTGTCGGTAAGTCCCATCTCTTACCGCCCAGTCTCAGGACTTTCTCGTCCCCTCCTTAGACCTAGAATGCGGGTTAATATAGGTACTTTCAACGATCGCACTCTAAAACAAACAGGTCAAGAGGACGTTTTCGCACAAACGTTAGACTCGTCAAATTACGATGTCTGCTGTACCTCGGAAACGAGAATCCAGGACAGTAGCTACCGTATGGAAGTAACAGCACACGCACTGTCTCCTCGATAGTGGTTATACACTTCAGGTGACTCTATGGCCACCGCTACCAGTCAAGCTGTAGCAAGTGTAGTCCTCAGCTCCACATTCGCAGGAGCACTGGTAGATTGGATTCCAGTTAACAGTAGACGTTGTGCCGTTCGACTGGCAAGGTCTACTAAAGCTAATTCTAGACACAAACCTTTCAGAAATCTTTTGAGTGTGTTTGCTTATCTTCCAACTGACCACATTGACGCCGGCGTCAATGCCTCTGACATTTTGTCTAACACTTTGAATTGCTTTCGCATGGTTATGTGACTTGTACGCTGTTTTGATTCAGAGGGCTATGGTGACCAGGACTTCCATCCTTCCAGGTTCTGCTATGTCGGACAGGCCAAAGAGTAGCAGCCAGACAAAAAGCACTTTAGCTCATAGGTTTGTACGTTGCAATACAGACTGTGTAGGGGTGTTCGTGTATTGAGGTACGACTCCATGAGTATACAAAATAAGTACAATTGTAACTGCTGCACTGCTGTCTTGCGCACACTGAAGGACAGGGTTAGAAAAACCACCCTCGAATAAAAAGCATTTCGATCCCGTAATCGTTGGCCATGAAAGGCGGCGCATTATCCCGTACGGTTGGAAAACCCACATCAATTCTCAGCAACTTAGCATAGCTTACAACACAACTACTGAGCGCAGCAGTAATCGGAATGAGTAGTCAACGTCTTATTCACTGCGTTTCCGGGTTGGGTTAGCCCCTGACTGCAAAGTGAGTCAGAAGTTTGAGCCACTGACTCCGGACAAAGTTTCCCAGAGGAACCCAACATCTTATTCCTTCCCGGTTAAGGCTCCGATCATCTATGCGGTATTCATACTCAACATCGTCCTTCGAGTTCTGAAGTGGAACTGCTGACATTGCTGTCGAATACAAGCCAGATAAGGCTGGGGTTAGGATGCAACCCAGCTTCACGTCAGTGACAATGTCACAACCATCCGAGGTCGATCCACACGATCGTACCTTCGTCTGCACATCCACATGCAACGTTCTATTAAGTCGACGAACTGTCCCGGACATTTAAACCTACAAAGCACCGTCCACAATGTCTCACGGAATCAAAGATCTTGGTGAAATCCACAAAAAGGGCATATAACGGCTGATTTCAGTAACGGCACTTCCCAGGAACTGTTGAGAAGCGAACACCGAGTCGATCGTAACGCGACTCGCCCGATATCCACACTGCTCCCTGTGAACAGTGGATTCGGAAATTTCCTCATTGAGACGGTTCGGTGTATTTCTGTTGGCACAATTCCAATGCAACTCAGCAGAATAATATGTCGATTGCTGTCGCTGCATTGCTTGCTACCAGTACCTTAGAAAAAAGATGTGATCAGAGGATCCTCGAACTCTTGAGAATTTACTACCTGTTCTCAGATGGAGTTAACAAACTGGAGGAAAGCAAGCTCCAAAACTAGTCCGCCAATCCTCAGAAGTTCTCCAAACAATCCAGCTTCACTCACAGCCATTCCGTTCTGCAGTTGTAAAAAAGCACTCGGCACCTCTCCCAAAGCTGGGGAGAGAGCAAGTAAAGTTTTGACGCCTTGGTGTGGCAAGTTATTCACGGTCTCTCTATCATTGGTAGATGGCTGGTTACGTAGGCTATCAAAATGCTTGCGTCGGACATTCTTCATGTCCTTCGGTTGAGTGCACGAAAAACCAGAGTCCATGTCAATCAGTGCTTTAGTAGACCCAACGAGCAGACGGAAACTGGCCTTCAACGAACTGTAGAATTTGTTGAATTGTTGTTGGTCATCGTAGCCATGACACTGCTTTTTCACTAATCATGCATAATTCTGTGAAGATATTCGGCGAGTTGACGCCGAACACTCCAGAATGTAGCTCTTTTGGCCTCACTGTTCGGGTCTACCGTGGGAATAGCAAACGCTGTGTTCATTTCCCGTATCGAGTTGGAGATAGCTGTAATGTTGTCATCGAACCTGTCGGGCCGTTTCAGGTGCTGAACGCCAATCGACTCAATGGATCCTGTAGTGATCTGATACCTGAGGTGTTGCCATATACACTCGGAGGTAGTGGACACAGGAAGGTTTTTTAAACGAACGGTAAGTGTACGCTGATAGGAAGTTCTCGTCCTTGAGTTGCCCTATTGTTTAACATCGCGGGAACTTGTTTCCAGATTGGAATTTGCTTCTTCCCGCAGGAGGTATCCGACCTAGTAAGTACAGAACACACATTTCACATATGGGTCATGTGAAGCGAAACCAGGGCTTTTACAAACACATACAAATAGACTGTGGGCTTGTTCAGCTGAAGTAAACAATGCATGTAAGAACGAGCCAGTCAGGACAAACAGGAGATCAAGCAGCACCGAAAGACGAGTGTATGAACAGAAGAGAGAAAACTGTGAGTCTACAAACTCTCACTGGTACCGATCATTATCGTCATCAAAGAAAGCAACACAGCAGTGGTCCTCGCTGATGAAAAGCTGCAGAAGAGAGAAAAAGCCCTAGTCAAGAAAAAAGGAAGGGAACCGAGGAGGATGGAACTTAACTACTAAATAACGGTGTTTATATTCGAATATTCAACATCGTAATGTCTAAACCATACGAACAAGTAACCGAACTACAAATGAAAGTATGGCATCGTCAGCAAGACACCTTCAAATGGCCTTCACCACCCCACAACGTTAAGTGCATCCGCTTCACAGACAACTCGGTCAAACGACAACATTCACACCACTGAGGCCGAATCACCGCCATCTCACTCAAGGTCTCCAGTCGCCGACTCATGGGGTCGTGAGAGTCTCAACCTGGAAGACGAACCCGATCTACACTGGTCAACCTCTTAGTGAACGACTTCATCTGTCATCGCCAGGTCATCATCTGTCCGCCCCACATCTTACGATAGTCGACTGAAACATCCGCAGAGTGTTTAGTTCGGCAGACGACTAGCTGAAATTCTCAGTACATGGCTTAATCACTCAAAACCTGACTAAATTTAAAGGTTGAACAAAATAACTCGCTTGGCGCTCATCACCCACTTTCTAGTCTCTTCTTTGTTTATCCGTTGGCAGCGTCCGACACGAATGATCGAACGCAGACACCGATGATCAAATACCTGAAAACGGTCCATGTCTTCTAGTTTGTGGCCATGTTTCGGAACTGTGAAGTAGTACAACCCTCACAACCGCCTGACGTGCACAACCTTTAAGCTTCACGAAAATGCCTCTCTAAAGGCAGGCGTAACTTAGATTGACAAATACCAACCTAACCTTCGGAACACGAGCTTCTGTTTTACTTCCTGTCCTTCTGTCACTGCCAATGCAACTTCCCAGGTACAAGAACAAGTCAACAACTTCCATAACTTCATTATCTAACAGTAAGCCTTTGTAATCACAGCAGTCTTGCAGAAGCACTTTACACTTCGCAGTCGAAAAGTGTATGTCAGCGTACTTAAAAAAGAGTGAAATTGTGTCTCGTATTGTTTGTGCGTCTTGAAAACATAAATAAAAACTCCCTCGGTATAGTTACGATTAGTCGGTCGTCTGCCAGATAGGAGGTTCATACCGGCATCTTGTGAGCACCGCTGACAGTCCTCTCGTATTTTCGTCTATGAAAAAGGTGAACAAAGATGGTGAATGTAAACAAACTTGACATATGCCGCTCTTGGTGCTGACACTATCAGACAGTTCACCGTAACACCCAATCAGAATTGAGGCATGGGAATAAGGTGTCGATGGTATGTTCACGTACCTCGTCGATACACGCCTGATTTTAAGGGACTCTAAAAGCGTAGTTCGATCGACTGAATAGAACGCATGTGTATAGTCGAGGAGAACGGTAATTATTGGCCGGCGACACGTGTGACGCTGTTCCGGAAGTTGGCGGGGGTTGAAAACTTGATGAATACATTCTCATCCAGTACGAAACCCTGGCTGTTCTTCCCTAATGTCCATCTCTCGAACTGCTGCAATCAGTCGACGAAATGCACTGGATGCCAGAAGCCTAGTAATGACTGCGGTCAAGCTATGGTTTGCCTAAGAGCATTTGACTCTTTTCATGAATATGGGAACAATCATCGAGTAATCTAATAGAGAAGCATGTTCTCTGTTCCCACACAAGAGCTGAAACCACTGATGTAATGGTTTTATTGCCGCCTCCACAATGTCTTCAGAAAGTCCTATTTACGTTTTATATATGTGCGTTTTTACTGGCGATAATACATCCTGATTACAAGTAGATTTTACGCCGACAATTTTGTATAGCACAAAAGTTACATATAATCAGAAGACGAATAACGCTAAGAAAACGCATATATGATAAGTAAACAGCAGTGTACCAAATATGAGCAAATAACGAATTAGATAACAAAATGTTTGGACTTATCAACATCCTGATATCACAGTAGAGATTATTGTTGTGGATCATTGATTGAACCAGTGGAGGTTTACATGATGTGACAGGGAGATGCTAAGTGAAACTATACAAGTCTCAGAGACAAAATCCACTCAGTGCGACTGTGTACCGCTTACCTCATGAGTTCAGGCACGATGTGATGTGTCATTCCCGTTTCAGATTTCTAACAACATGAACACGTGCAAGAGGGTCAGATGGCTTTTTCGCTTGACAGTGTAGGGGACCAACGATAGTCGCAAACCATGAGAGAAATAATGTGTAAGGCGGTGGGTGGGTGTGAGAGAGGAAAGTACAGATACTAGCTGTGTCGGACGAGCTGGACCTGCCAACAGTGTCGAGCTCACAATGAATGAACACGACTGTTTATCCAGGTCACGCCACCGCTCGGAATGTAGGGTGAAAGGTCATAAAACGTCGAACTTTGTTGAGGTATTAAATACGACGTGCCAACGCGGTTATTAGTATCAACATGGACGTGACGAGATTAACAGGTTGATTCCCAAAAACGTGTCAGTTATGTGTCCGGTCAAGAGGACACCTACAAGTACTCCTCCATTAGAGAATTTACCGTTGAAAATTCGCAAAAATGAAGCCTTGGTTGTACCGAGTAAGGGGCGTAGAGGTCCAGCCAATAAATCGATCGTATCGTGTGTACTGATAGTGTACTTGTGCCACCTGCAGTTTTCATGGATGTGGTGTTTGTGGAAGCAATGTCATGGGCAGGTCATTAGCGGTTTTGTGTTCCGTTGAATCAATAAATACTGGTTCCAGACGGTCAACTGAGATGGTTTGAGTTCTGTTGGGAAATTGTATAACGAAATACTTATCGTACCGGCATATGACGAGAAAAGATACTATTGTATGACGGTTGTAACGATTTCCGAACCCGATCACAACGGATATATACGTGAGTGCAGCTATATAATTGCGAAAGAACACAGGAGTATGTGACAAAAGAAGGTGAGGCAGTGTACCAAAGTCTTGTCGTATAGGATCTCAACTTCGTTATGCAACCTGATGGTAAGGGTTATTCGGATCCTAAAAACCAGTTCTGCTGGAGAACAGTGGACAGTAGGTAAGAATATTGTGCGGAGATCCAACAAAATGGGCGGGAGTATTTCGGACCAATTCGTACTGTATTTGGGAGCCATAATAGCAGTCTTTAAATGTCTGTGAAAACGTTCAACAATATCATTTGTCATTGGATAATACGCCGTAGTACGACGACGTTTGCAGCCTAGAAGTTCTGTGAACCTTGATCGGTGGTAAGTGTAGACGGCATTCCAAAATTAGAGACCCAGTGTGTAACAGAAGCACTTACAACAGTGGCAGCAGTAATATCTGTAATGGGAATAGCTTCGAACCAACAGGCAAAACGATCCACACAGGGGAGAATGTAAGAAATGTCATTAGATATAGGTAGTGGGACGTCAACATCGACAAGACTAACAGGTTGATTATCAGAAATGTGTTAGTTAGAAGTGTTTGATCAAGAGAACACTTAGAGTACAATATTTCTGCACACAACCGAATAGAACTATTAGCTTTCTTAAAAGTGGCAGTAGGGGTTGCCCAAGCACAGTAACTGATTGGCTGGACAACCCCGAATTTTTGAAGTCTGTCCAACTGTTCATCCATAATTGGTACGGCAGCACAAGGCACATGTCGCTTAGGTCGGAAAACAGGCTTAGAATCTGAGAGTAGGCTGAATACTGCTTTCGCCATGGTGCACCAGCCAAGAGCTCACTGGAACAGATTGCCAAATTTGATTTTCAACTTCTCTATCAGGTTTTGAAGGACGTGATCCGGTTTCTGATCTGCTGGCGGAGCTTGCGCTCTCATATTTTTATACAATTGGCTGAATGGTGTGTCCAAATGTTACAGAGATTCAACCCAATCCAGTCTGGGAAGATTCGGTTTTGAATGCTCGGTAAGATAGACAGTGCCACTTGCACGGATATTACCACGCTCGATATCACAAGTAATTCTGAGCTGAACGTTCTTTTCTTGTACACCGGACAGCCAATGTTCTTCCATGTTTATTACGAAATCAGCGTCATGTCAGAACCGGTGTCGAGCTGTAGGCATACCGAACTGCTGTTAATTCTCATTGATAAGTAGCTGTGGTGTGCAGCGAAGCTGGGTTTGAGGGTGGCCAAAACGGGATTCAGCTTTGCTTCTTATTTCTTCGAATTCTTTCAGTGGTTCTTCGAAAGTGATGGCTGATTACCGAATGACATGGTGAAACTGCAACACGTCTCCTCGGGTCCCAATCGGTTGCATTCCTGGCACTTGTGGTGTTTGGATAGACAGAATCGCGCATAATCCCGATCACCTGATTGCCAACATGCAACTGGGAGGTACGATAAGAACTTCGCACCATGCTACTTGAATCCTGGGTTGGGTGGCCGCTGCACAACAGCATGGACTGTAAGTAACCTCGACTGTTCAATAATGGCCGTGTCGTGTTTCGGATTGATCAAACGTTGGCACTCGGTTGTCACATATGACAACGTCACGTCAAGATCTTGTTCAATCTTGTTTAGGATTCTGTTACGAATATAAACATCGCGGGTTGTTTGTAGATCGCAAACGAACATTAGAAACTTGAACTGGTCCATTATCATTGTCCTCAACATGAACTTGTCATATTCTTGGTTCAGTGCACTCGGATAAATGACAAAATCATCATGGTCGTTTATCATCAACTAGAGGCATTGACACCGGATTTTTAACAAAATATTCGTCAGCATTCTTCGAGCGTGAAATCACGAGGTATCTTTGGCAGGACGAAATCAGTATACTTCGGATGTTCCGTCGTACAGTTTTCGAAGCAGCCATACTTTTCCGCATCATCCATATCAGCCAACTCCACCCAGAAGACACCTTCATAGCGGCTGAACAAAGATCCAAAGGTCAATCCGGCTTCAACATCGAAAACAAATTAAATGATATTGTTCGTGATGACGCCCACCGTCAAATTCGGTTTTGCTTTTGAATTTGCTGACATCACGAATAAATTACGCGTCGAAGTTACCATCATCTTCAACTGAGCCGTATCGAATTGTGCTCGTTGCTGTTGCAGGATCAGTTTCATTACTTCCACTGGACTTGTCATTGTTCAGGTAGGTCACGTGTCCGGCACCGAAAGTTGTCAGTTACTGGATCGTCAGTTTTTATTAAGCGCTCAACTGTTTGGCATAAACCGAGAAGGAGAAAGACGTGGTAAACACCGTTTGCTGGAAAAACGAACAAGAACTGGGTCACAGGAGCTCTAAATATGTGGCAAACCAATCAGCATAAATGGTGGTCAATATGCGGATCGGATGAGACCAGACGCTCATATATGGCACTCGGAGCGTTAATACTAATCACGTTACGGGGGGCGTCAGCAAGCAAACGTGAGAAACCACAGCTCACATACTGTAGACCCGTTCGACCACAGGGCCACAGACTGATTGGTTAAGCAGAATAATATAGATCAATCCACCTGAACCTCGATCGATCGACCAATATTACGCAATCCGCCTTGATTACTTCGCCAGAATATACGCCCCTTAACAGTTTAACTCACGAACGACCGTACCGTAGACCACAGTACCTGCCTGGTAATTGGTCTATGAGATTTGGATTCAACAGTTATAGAACCTTCTGGGTGCAAATTCTAAAGCTTGCATTCTGGGTAAATTTGGTACTTATGGTTTACTGGCAACCTGACCAATTTTTCGACAGCTACAGTCGGTGGGATCGTCCCCCAACAGAAGTAAGAGAAAAACGGTAAATCACGAACCGATGATCTAAATCTAAATATGTGCTCCAATATGAACGACGGTCCTGAATGGAGCCGTGCCACCCATAACCAGCAGCTATGTAGTTTGGTTGAGACTAGATCTGACTGAGAGAAAAGGGACGCCAAACAAAACAAAGACGCGCACGATATCTAAAATCACTGCTAACTAAAAGTCTACACTCGGTACACATTTGCAACAACTGTCCACCATTACCCAAGTGACGTGATGCCAGGCCAAATTTGCCACCTAAACGAGACTCGGCCTGGGCGTCCATGTCTTCTTTGAAAATGAATACCAGGACTGGGTCAGCCTGAAGGGGCGATCAAATGTGAGTAAAGGACGTCTTCAACACCGACATCACTGTAAACAGTTAGACCGTTAGCGAGCTCAGTGAAAAGTTTCCAGAAGATTTGATGTCTAAAGCTGGCTTTATCAGGACCCGCCACGTGGACGACACAGAGTCGAATGTTAACGGAAACTCAATCTACCGGTGTGGCTGCTGCCGTTGTGTTGACAACTATACCTACTCTAGCCTGAGCGGTAGCTGTGGCGATAGGGTCACCCGAAGTGTGCAACTAGTACCGAGTAAGTAGAGCGGATGTTGTCATTTCGATGTTCTGACTACTGTCAAGGATTCTAGTATGTGAAATGCGAAAGTATGACTCAGTTACAGACATTATTTCATAAGGCCGATTTTCAAATCTACCCCCAGTTTAGGTGGAAAGTTGTGGAAAGGAAAACTGCACATGGTCGAATAAAATGTGTCCGTTTTAGCCCCTCACAAATGTAAACGCGCACACACACTCACTTGATCCACAAACGTCTCTGTGAAACCTTGACTAGACAACCACGTATGCATCTCGTTGAGAATCGACTTGACTTCGATCAGGCCGGTCTGACGGTTCACAACATCGGGCCACTTTGCATAAGGCCTGGTTTCATGGACCACATCAATGTTATGTGGCACGAGTTCGTCGTAACCTCGCGTACTGCCGATGGCGCAGCACAAGATTGCATTCAATCCGGCCAATGGGAGGAAATCGTAAACACAGTGTTTCTCTGCAACACTCGGATTGTCGTGTGTTTGATCGTAAACCAGTGCATGTGCAACGGACGGAAAGAGTTGCTGATGGCCAACGTGATTGAAAAAAGCGCCAGCTGGACGAGTCACGCCATACCGATATAGCTGACTGCCTAATGCTTGTGCATTATGCGGTTGTAAAGATTCTATGAGGAAAAAAAGGACACTTAAGCTGTTTGAATATCGCATGTATATGCGTTTCTGTACACGCGCATAATTATACGGCATAAAGATCCAGTGAACTGCAGATAGCGAAAACCTTCAGCTAACAGTTTCAGATAGCAACATTACATGTCAAACGTCACCACACTGTGAAAAAAAACCAGGCGAAAAACAAGTCATTGAGCACGATTTCAAATCTGTACGCAATGAAAGGGTACTAGAAAAAACTGTTATAAAATAGATACATCGTCAAAACCTAGCGCCCTCGATGATATACCAGTAATAAGTTAGCAAAGAAAATGAAAGCAGAATATGCGGTAAAAATTAAGTTAATAGAGTGTTTGAAAACAGACTGAGTCGCCTGTTACATAGAGACAAAACAAATTAAAACCGTACACAAATTTCTAACACCGGAGCACACTTTTACATAGCCCAATATTGTCCCAAACTATACCTACTGATGGAAACGTTCGAGCTGAGCTCGTGTCTGAAAAATCAAGATTATACAAAACGACCTCATAGTAGTGTTATGTAGCTCTCCGTGAAATAATCAACTAAAGCTTGGCTCTGGTCAAAGCCTGTTGTTACACAAAGCAGATTTATTTATCGAGAACATTCAAATCTACTGATCAACTGGTTCGCGTATACTCATTGGCCGATGGCTTTTTTCCTCTCCTTGGATGACGTGTCTTTTAGCTCGCGTTCGTAATGATGATTTTCGAACCAATGCTGTTGCTCCGTTTGGTCGTCGATTCTAGCGTGCTAATTGGTTAAACAGTGTTCGATCAGACCAATCGACGCACAGCGCTGATTGGTCGCCATCTCACATAATTAATGGGAGGTATATTTGGTATTGCCGATTGTCCTAAAATTGCGTCTGCTGGGGCCTATAATCAGCATCAGTTACCATCACAAATGGTACTGACTTAATTTGACAAAATTGGAACAGAATAGAGATGTAGTCACGTCCACAGACCAATTCAACTGAGCCTTGCGATCAACGGATTAAAAATTGACTGATGAGCTGAGAGCGAGATTCGGTTGACCATCATCGATTACATGTAGCACGTGTGAATCATCTCACTAGCACATAATCTGTCTCTTCGTAGACTGCCTAACATAACTAATTACAAACGTTCTTAGTTTCGGATTGGGAGGTTGAGTCAAAAATGAATAACTACATCACATCGGAGTTAAAACACCAAAAATAAAGAACAGACCAAATAAGTGAGAAATCGGAACAAAAGTGAAAATAAAAACACAACGACAAAAAGAGAGATTGAATTCTATTCCGAACCATACGAAATACCCTCGTCTGAATAGTGACAGCTGACGAGATACCACAACCTGATCCTTACTGTTATCGAATCCTGAATCGTCGTTACCGCGTGCAGAGGATAAGAATAACCTATATCTGCACAGCATCGCCTACAGTTGGTATTAACATCCAATGCGAATGAGAATGCATGTCGGTTAATTGTTCGAAGTTGGTCTGTCACACAGACAACTACGATTTAACAAAGTCTGCGCCTGCTACTTAAAATTTTGAGAAATCTAGATACCTGGAAGCCACAGTGGAGGATATCAACGCAGATCGTTCCCGACGAGAGACAATAGCAAGGCAACCACGTACCAACTTGACATAAAAACGGTGGTCGTTAAATTTGTCGGTTTTGACGTTTACCGTTTGTAAGGCTGAAGACAACGCAAACAGGAAACACGTTCAAATTCGACAAAACGCAATTAAGTTGAGACTGCTAACCATCGACTACCACAATAAAGAAAAACACAAACACAATAAAATCGAACATCAGAAAAGCAACAGGGCGTAACATGTGAAGGAGCTAATGCCTAATGTAACCATATTTAACAATTTCGCGTCTGGTGTATCAGACAAATAGAGGTCTACCTGTTTAAAAGATAATTCTGTAATTTTGCATCTCAAAAGTACAACGGGCGGTGCCAAAAAGGTTGGTCAGTATGCAGTACAATCATCCTAACGATTGTTAGGCTGATAAGCCAAACCTCGGTTTCAATAAAAATAGTATTAAAACTCTAACAATGTGTGTGTGTGCTATTACACAACATGCGATACATAAAGATCAAACTGAATAGGACTCATAACAACAGACCAAAATAAACTTCTGTCAACACAGAACGCATTGTGCAGAATTCAAGTGTAAACAAGAATCAGTGAGGTTCATAAACAAGCTGATCGTGTGAGTCCCCCAGACTTATTATAAAATGGTGCAAAAACTGATTCTAGGATGAAAACGAATCAATTAAGCATCATCAGAAATAAACGGTGCAGTCGTTCCGTACAGACAGATAGAGATAAACGTGCTAAAAGTAAACACACTGTTTGACAACAACCGAAGTTTATGCGTATCACCCACAATCACATTGACTCATTTGAGAAGGAACTTACAAGTTATGTGCAGATGCACATAAAATGCCTTAAAATCAGTTTGGCATATGTAGCTTACTGTTGAACAGCTCCGGAAAGTAGGCCACAAATATGCCAAACTTTCAACGTTCGAAACAGAAAGAGGTAAGACAACCCGAAATGCTAATCGATGAAATTTCAAAAAATGAGAGAAAACAGCACAACAAAATCAAGTAGAGAGAGAAACAAGGAATAACATGCATCCTCAAACTAGAATACCAGTGAAACCAACACAGAAGAGAATGTAGACTACGGCTTGGCAAGTAGCACGCGTTGACAAGTGATCCGTCACTGTACAGGGTATTGATGAACGTGCGTTCAAATGTAATATTAGCAGCCTGTAACACAACCGTAGGTGTGATCAACCTTAGCTGTGGAAAATGTGTTATCATTCTTCATCAGTGACTAGCATAAGCACAATGGTTAATTTTGTAAACGTAAAAATGTACTTTGTAAACAAATTACTATGCGTTACTTTCTGTGCGCTAGCCACGGAAACATATTCAGTTATTGTGGTCGCTTGGGAAGACAACGAAACACAAACAGCGCTCACCTCTTATAAGAGAATTCAGGCCCAGTTTGTTGATGAAGATATTGTCCTGATATTCGCTGTTTGTGAACAGTTCGGCGACCACGTACAAATTTGGTCTGATTGCTCGAGCCCGATCGAGCATATATTGGGCTACATGCAGTGGTGTGCTATGGCAGTTGTCCAAACGAACCGCGTGGAACAGGCGAGCAGTCAGCTCCGTATACTCGGCCATCCGATCCCATAAATAAGGGCAATCCTCCCGTTTATCACCATAGCTAGTACGTAAGGGAAAACGTGTGGAGCATAACAACAATGGAGAAAGAAAAGAGCCCAGAGAAGTGATTATGACTGTATGACTTGGGTATAAGTAAACATATTTATTACAGGTAATAGAAGTCTATATGGAAAATCGTAAACATTACAAACAAGAACGAAATACCAAGAAATGGGTAAAATACGTCGCCAAATGGAACTGCTCTAACACAATGCGTCAAGTCGGGACTGACAACCTCAAATGAGTCCTATTCACTCACTCAACGGAAGTAACTCACCCGATAACAAAGAATATTAGCCTAACCACCAAGACTGAAGAGACAGTTACACGATCAGTAACTGCAAGAACAATCGTTGTTCCTGATCGTATCAAAGTCACTGGTTCAAACTGCCTGATCCGTCAAAAAAAATACGAATCCGATCAGAGATACCGATAAACTAAACTCCATAACACTTGTAATGCCGATCGAAGATGGAAAACTGAACAGTTCGGTAACACACGGATATTTGACCCAACGGATCGCTGAAACATCACATATTGGACAATACTAATGTATAATGAAACGTTTGTTGGTGTGTACCAATTCATATTCAAATAAAATCTTATTCAAACTCTGGAAATAACCACTAAGTATTTGGCCGTGTTCCCCAAACGTCATACGTCAGGTTTGGGACGGAGCAAACAACCAGGTCGTCAAGATAGGTCTGCTGGTACGGCAAACTGTTTGGGTCATTCGTATACACTTAGTAGTACGGACGTTGATTCGTGCAACTAACACTTCCTTTGGTAAATAAAAAGAAGGTGAAGGCTGAAAGACGATCCACTGTGAAGTGATGTACATAGACCACATGAACCTTTCACGGGTATATGCAAGCATGATCCATAATTCCACAATTAATTCGATTTAGTACGAGGTGGACAGAGTAACCACCACGGAGGAGGGCTTACATTGTGCATGAAGAATGAACCACACCAATACAAGTTCAAAACGTGAAACGAATGCATGTCGTATAAACGGAGCATTAGGAGATACACGCCAATACGATCACAGGATGCTGCGAGTGACTTCAGCAGACATACAAGAATGGCCGTGAAAATAACCACGGAACTAAAACAAATACCAGGGCTAACATTTTAATGTTGGCATCAAATCCGTTTGATTTCATCGTAAGAGAAATTACGAATGACTGAACTTGGCTACAAATAATTATTGCCAAGACTGGTTGGACTAAGCGTAAAAGTTTGCACATTGCCTGACATAAAGGGCACATTTCAGGTGATCGACGACTCATCATCATCATGACAGACAACAACGTATCAGTGGTTCACGCTGATGTTTAACTACCATACAACAACCGACTCTGGGATTCGCGAGGAACTTAGCCCAGGAGACAAATACGATCGACAATGGTCAACCTTTCAGTGAACTACTTCATCTGTCATCGCCAGACCATCATCTCTCTACTCTGCACCGTAAGCCAGTCGGCTGCACCATTCACAGAGTGCTCGGTATGAGAAACGATAGCTACCATACTTAACGCGTGGCTTAACCACTCAAGTTTGTCTAAATTTAAAGGTTGAACAAAAGTACTCATTTTTAAATCATTACTCCTTGATATCTTCATTCCATAAGGATGGTTGGTGGTATCCGTTTTACACTAGGCTGTTAAAGTGACCGGAACCCGAGGAGGTCCGCTCAAAATCATCACCACAAATAACTTGCCTTGTATCATTTGCGGTTTCACTTACACACCCCGTGTCCACTGCAAACTTGAACGAGTAAAATCAGGAGGCGTGTTGATGGAGGCCTCCATAGTTTAGTCGGTCAACGTTGGTTAGCCAAATGACAGGGGCTAGTGTACAAGTGAAACCCTTATCTATCGGAAGCAAAAATTCAGGGGTTTCAATCGTAAGAGTTAAGCCAGCAAGAAAAGTAATAAAAGCCTGAGGTGAGTTTCGACAAATCAGTACACGTTAGAATGAAAACAATGGTTTGAAATTTGAACCAATAATCTAAAACGAAACCATCAGCATACAGTGCACCAACAGAACAGGAAAAAAGAAGACGTAAATGAAAACAGAAGGGTAGCATGACTAGCATGTTTCTGAAAGTGAGAGCGGGTTTTACCGAAGGACGTCGATCACTGGTTGGTACTAATTAAAACAGAAATAGACAGCAGAATTATTCTACTTGTGTGTTACACTGTCACCATCTTTTCGTTGATAGTGTGCTGTGCGTATGTTGAAGACCTGCCAATCCGAAATTGTAGTGCACTCGGGGTCGTATTCATCGCATCGTCAAGACTTATGGCACTATGGATCTCTCACAAACGGCGCACCACAATTCACGGCCCAGCAATTGTTGCTCAACAAACCTTCGAACGCCCGTCCGCATCACATTCTTCCAAACCGTCCAATTCAAGACTAGATACTCCCAAGACCTCAAATCACAATGTTACAATCAGAAAAACCCACCTGGATAATAGCCTAGTATATCAGGTTCAGAACACCGGAATTGCGCATAACCGCTTTCACTCACTCGTACTACAGCTGCTTCGGAACCCGATCGTCTCCCATCCAAAGAACACGTCCTAGCCAACGAAGCGGATTCAGCACCAGTGTTGTTTGAAGCCCGTTCATGGCTATTTGCTGAAGTACCTCAGTGTTCGGAACCACATCCAATCACTGAGTACACAACATCAATCGCAGATTTTGGACATGGAGGCGGTTTAGACAACTCACATTCCGCTAATACAATGCACAGGTTTCATTGTCACGCAACAGCGTGGCCGGCATCATTTGGCGGAAAACGAGTAACTTGCTGCTCAACTTCAGGCTGCCGTTCTTTCAGACACGTCCTACAAGACGTCCGGAAGCAGCGATAACTCTTGCCCCACGAATTCGCAAATTGTTGTCCACGGACAGATCTGTCGCCAGGTTGCCACTCGAATAGCAGAAATATGCGCGGCCATCCGTAATGTCTCCATTGAAGCGGATTTCAGGTGTGGATACGGCGCCTTCACCTGGAGAAGGTTGAAAGAACGAAAACGTCCTACCGTATTGACTCCCACTTCAAGAGTAAATGTTGCGAATGCAAATGTCATGGACATTTGCTGCAAATCTTCCCTATTGTGCACGGATGGCCTATATGATACAGTTGAACCTGATGGGATCGATGTCCTAGTCAGCATAACCTTTCGGATTAACACAGTATACACGCCTGACCACTACACCAAGTTCAAATAGCTGACCGATAGTGACAAGTTCACAAACAGGCACACGAGGATAGGCTAGCTGATTTCTTCAAGACCAAGAAAAACTTTGGCAACCCCATAGGTTAAGTATGTCCTATGTCAGATGAGGGAGCATGTAAACAACTATCTGCGTCCAAAAGATTGTTCACTTTTTGTACGAGTAAGTTGCAAAGCAATCGGCAATTGTGGGTTTTTCTGGCAATCGTAAAACCATGCTTCCTTACCTGGACACAAGTGTCACACAGCTGTTACCAATACTTCCTTAAAAATCATCTTCTTTCATCCATCGCTCCAAGTGTCACTGAGTGTAAAAACGTAACGACGAACGCGTTTTTGATAATTCGCCTTCAGGCAAGTACAATTATATAAAGGATCAACTGAGTTAGATAGAGATATCGATCGGACCTATCCCTGAGAACCCAGGTTACTGGTCGACCAAGTAATGACAGCTTCATCGGTCCGTTACATCACGCTCATCCATTGGTCGAACCGTCTGTCACCGTCAACCGTAGTTCACACTAGAATATCAATGCGCACGGCTCAGTACAGCAAATATATGGTCACATGCCGACGTCAGCGTGCGGTTTTATCGTAATCACTGAAAGCACTGTAACAGCAACCGACACAGCCTTCATTCCCATACAACTGTAATGAAATTAGACTAGAGAGAACCTCCGGAAAGACTCTAACAAATAGTTGTGGTCGAGTTATTCACAATCGGCGGGAAACAGTACTTGGTCTAGGTGGACTATTTCTCAGACTATTCTAAAATCGACTAACTAAGCAGTACCATCGGAGGTGCAGTCGTCAACAAACTGCATGCTCATTTCGCCCGCCATGGAAGATCGGAGGTGTTTTTCTGTGGTAACGGTCTACAGTTTCTGTGCGCCAACTTCAAGGCGTTTGTAGACAAATGAAAGTATCAGCATCGAACAAGTAGCTCATACCACAGTCAGTCAAACGGGTAGGACGAAGCGACAGTTAAGGCTGACAAAAGATGACTACAGATTGCTCAGGAGCCAGGAAGAGACCTATAGCTAATGCTTCTGGAAAGAAGGAACATGCCGAATGAGATCACTGGATACAGTGCGACAAGGTGAATGTTTGGGAGAAGGACGCGGACAAAGTTGCCGGTGGCATCTGAA
>LUCH01002374.1:71380-84222 GCA_013368495.1 Paragonimus heterotremus
GAGTCAGTCACCGATTCAACAGCGTCGACATTAACATACATTAGTGGTTAAGGGCAGTGTTTAGCTGCCATACAACCGAAGTGAGAAATGAGATCTGACTCAACTTCGTTTAATCTTTGAAAAATCCGTTTAAGTATAAACACTAAAAAAACCAAGTTGTGGTTGAAAACAAGGCGGCGTTGGGAAAACCGTATCATTTTTACTTTGCGGACGACTCAGCGATAAAACGGTAACACACATTATCGAGTCCGCCGTCAACAGTAGACGCATTCAAGTTGGTTGACTCAACAAACACGTCAATAGACTTGATCATAACGAGAATACTCGAGCATTCGTTGGAACCATTGATCGCTTTGCAAATACACAAAAACTGGTTGATAGGAGTACCATACTAGCGATCAGGAGTAGAACCTACCGAAGTTTGACAGAATCGCCCCAAACGACCAGTTCTCGACGCAAGTAAACATAGGAGTCCGGTTCAGCAAAATTACGCAACGGATTGTCATTTATTACCCAACCATTGAAAGCCATTATTCTTGCCGCATTTGGTGTATCCAACACTGCTTCAGCTTCCTCCAAAGTAGTGACATTCGGTACCGGTTGATAAAAGTAGCTTTGTATTCACACCGTAAAAGAAAAACAAAAAAACAAAGGAACTGTAAAAAGGAACGCCATACAACAACGAGGTACCTTGTACATGATGAACAAACATTATCGGGGAGAAACTGCAGGTCATACACAAACCAAGGGTGGATGAATAAATCTTAAAAACAAAAAAAGGAGTTCAATCAGTAGTTTGAAAAAACTGAAGGGTTTCATTCAGCCTACAGTACTTCCCTAGTATAGCTTGTCGAAAACTTTGAAGAGCACAAGACCTTTCCGGGTGGCATGACACAAACAGACAAGAAAAATTCTCCCGATCGGTATAGGTCGATTCGTAATCTCCGACCCATACTTCATCTATAATCTTTCTCAAATATACATGCTCAAGTACCGTAGGTTGAGACTATCTAAGGTAGTCTCTAAAAGTAGATTAACAAGTATTTCATCACCACACAGTGAAACACTGTCCAAACAATAGACACAAAAGGGAAGTGCAAATTGCGAAAGTCTGCCTACCTACCTCCACATGATCGGCGTATCCAGTGTTACCGTTTCCAACTTCAATCCGTGTGGATCGTAGAAACGATAATTCGCGTTGGCAATAACATTGTCCACGGCGGCACGCAGGTGACTGGCCACTTCTTGTGATTTGGATGAATTCAACTCTTCCAATTTTATTCCAAGTCGATTCGCGGCTGCAGTTGCCGCAGCCTCTGTAAACGGCATTGAATGATCGGTGACACCGACAAACAGTTTACGGGCCAGTTTAAAATCCACCATGCCACCGAACCGGCGACCCTTACGTTTGCCTGCAACTTTGAGGACCAGTGACTCCGTTTTTGACACATAGGAAACTGAATCAATGGACGATTTAGCCGACACTAAAACAAACAAATCCGTAGGCAGTTAGACTATTATCGAATACAACACCTAAACAGATAGCATACCACAGCATACCACTTCGTCAGCAACAGAATCCACTAAATCTGCATCATGGTAACATGAAGGGGAATCAACTGAGAACAAGGAAACGAACAAGAAAGTTCATGTAGGAATATGAATCATCGTAATGCAGTGTTGAAGAAAAAACGTGCATACGCACTCACGATCGGTTAGCCCCTTAACAAATTAGTGACATAAAAAGGGTGTGTTTACTGAACCGTTTTTGATGCTCCCAAGCATTGTGTACTCCATTTAGCCATTTAGTCGCAGACTTCTGTCCAAATGGACTAAACGGATTTCAGAACTGTCAACGACTTATCGCGAAAGAACACAGCTGCGAGAATAAAGTAACACACGAGAAGTAACAAGAAAACCAAACATCTGGCAAACACATTCTGGACTGGAGCTGATAGTACCTTTGAAAAGAATCTAGAAGTCCGCCCAACAAGAACAGATCGATCTAAGTATGTACAAGAGGAAAAGTGACGTTACGACACCGATACACTTGCGTTTAACTCTGATTCAAACGGAAGCTGTCCCTTGTCTTTTACACAAGCAGGGCCTATTCACTCTTTTGCAACAACAAATTCCAAACGATACGTAGAAGTATCACTTTCAAACAAGTGTTCCAGAATCTCATCAGGTGGCAAAATGCTGAAGCACACCCAGCAGTAAACAGCTTTAATCATGAACGGACTGTAGCATGAAAAACATGTGTAACAAGTAGGAATGTAAGTGA
Source organism: Paragonimus heterotremus (assembly GCA_013368495.1). Taxonomy (NCBI): domain Eukaryota; kingdom Metazoa; phylum Platyhelminthes; class Trematoda; order Plagiorchiida; family Troglotrematidae; genus Paragonimus; species Paragonimus heterotremus. The sequence goes on from LUCH01002374.1 coordinate 73,665, forward strand.
TAAAGTGGCCAGAAGCAAAGGGCCGGAAACGCCAACAGATTCGTTACAAACGTTCATAGTTTAACACCGACATATCACAAGAGATGCCAGAAAACGGTTAATTTGACTGAACATAAAATGAACAGAGTCTAAAATGACATTTCTTATTAAAGTCCACACGATAAAGCTCAGGATCTTTTACATTTTGTCATTTTCGACTAAACAATCGCGAGGTTCTGAAGGCGGCTGGTTTGCCTGGCTACGAAACGGAAGTACCCGAAATGACCAAAAATGTTCAGTCATTTGCCTTTAGCAAAAATACTATTGGAAACTGCAACAGAAGTCTCTGAACTCTGGACGCACGTTCTGTTTTCGTAAATACCACCTTCTAAGTAAATATCAACTGCAAAGTGCCACTGGATAAAATACACAATCGTTTTGAAGCACTGGCATTTGCGCAAATTGCCTGAGATAGGCTACGCAGTTCGAAGTCACAGTGAAACTGGCGTTCAATTATGGGGGCCACAGAGTAAAAATTCACCGGTGATTGGAAAGGCACAAGGACATCACGACATCTTATTCAGAGTGATAATTGGGTCTTCAGAATGATTCTAGTTTGCATTGCATTTTCATTTTTTTGTTACTGTATTTCCAACACCACCTCGTCTGGCATCGTGAAAATTGGCAGGAACTGGAACCAGAATCTAAGAGATCATATGAAGGCTTAAATTATGTACATAAACCTCATAATAAATATAAACGGGATTTTGGATATCGAACAAATAAAGCCATCAATAATACACAAGATTAGTTTGTACGGGACGCACGGCAACGAGCACAAAACACACCATACATTATTCGCTGACAGCAGAATGACAGAGGACAATAACAGATGGTAAAGCTATCAAAAAATCGACGAGAGACTAGAAAATCGTGAACTTTATAAAGTCCGTTAAACAGACAATCGCGTTACAATTCAAAAACCAACGCAAACGAAGTTTTTAGACATCATACCATGAGATATTTGCTGACACATGACGAAGAATCAAGACGTCAGACTGTCAAACATAAACAAAAGCTTACGGAGCAACCGGAGCTAACAAGGTCGCCACTGAGCTTTCTAGAAAACAAATCAACACTCAATTTAACGTATAAGGCGGAGTCCCCTAATCATCATTCACCCACTTACCAAACAAAAAAGTGAACACCAACAGCTGATATCTCCACTGACGTGCGACAAAGTATATCATCATTAGCATATATAGCAATGCATCGATGACTGACACTGGTGATTAGCTGCCATAAGATTTTCTTATCTGAAAGCCATGTGCAATATGAAATCAAACAAGACGGGGCCCACAGTGAGTGGACGTACATTTCAGTGCTCCGACGATGCACGCGTTTCCTCCGTAATATCTTCTACCAGTGTGTCCAACCTTGGCCCGTTCAACTGGATTTTCAAAGCACTTTCTAACGACACCTATATTTTACAGATATAGCGCACTGTTCTGGAAGTATAACGTCAGAGTACTTCTCCGTCGTTCTGCTCGTATACCCAAAGGGACAAAATTGTGAATCGTCAATTACAACAAAACTTCTAATACCACACAAAAGTTCATTTCAAGAACTTCCCAGCAGTTATTTTTCTGATCAGGTATAAGGTGCTCCCTGATCTAAGCGACAGGCCCAGCAAACAGAAGCCCCAAACCGAAACTACACAATTAGCCCTAAACAAGCGTATTCTTTCGATGTTCCAACAGATCAGCAACCCATTGGTATATAATCGCACGGTCATTCAAGTGACTCTGTCAAACGCATGTTAGAGGCAACCTCGGGAACGCGTCAACAACTCGATCAACCACTGGTCATGTGCACGTGGTCACATCTACTATGCCGAACAGGCCATCTGACTGACCAATATCTTGATGAACGAATATGTTGATCTTTCCATCAATTCCGGTTGCAAGGGCGTCAACGACCTGGATTCCAGCACGGTACCTGGTGGTTTTGTTACGCATAGCAATAACAAGGACACAAACAAAATTCTTAGACAGACAGTTACGCTTCAGACTGATTTACCTGGATTTCGGCCTACGGTATCGAGGCCAGTGGAACTACAATTCCCTGCAAGCAATTCCATTTTTTACTCTCTCTCAGTTCGTGGCGTGAATTGATTTAACTTATGCACTGTGTCCGCCAGTCTATTTACTTTCTCAATGCAAATAAGTAGGTATCCGATTAGTGTCAGGGTGATTGTTGTTTGTTTGATCCTGTCTGTGGTTTACTACCTTTACATCCCAACTCGTCAGCCCTACTGTCCTCCCCAACCACTAGTCGATAGTGTTATGCAATATTGGTCTGATTTTTGCTAACTAGACAAGCAGGTACAAAATTTCCAATAGTGTATCTTCACCTCACGCATCGATGACAACCAACAAGTAGATCTGTCAAAACAGCAAAACTGCTAAATACTCGCTCTGCATGTAAAGAGCCCACCTAGTAGGCAGCGGAGTACACACATCATCACAGTTATCAGCTTTGAGCCGCACTTGTGGGTACAATGGCTCGGGCTGCAGCCGATCCTGACAACGGTCCGCGAAGTTGCAGAATAATAAATACGTACGGATGTACACCGCAGAAAAGGAGGAAGAATATACACAAGCAACAGTTCCACGAAATAGGGAAGTCAAAGAGTCTGAGGATAAAGGCTCCCCATTGACTGCGGCACAAAGTCATGCCAGATAGTGTTCCCAACAGGCGGTGTGGATGGTCGTGAATTTCCTGACCGATAGACGGCATCTATCAACTTTGCTCAGTGGGACTGTCAAGGTTACCCTAGCCCGTTACTACGTTATCACATCTCTCAAACACGCGTTAACGGACAGTCACATTGGTTACAAAGTCGGTCCATTTGGAACAGGCTAGCTGGTAAAGATAACGGTGATCAATAGTCTACGTGCATCTCGCGCACGAATGAGCCAGGTCTCTGATCCACAGAACAAAGCAGAATACACATATGTATCTTTAACTCTGCTATCAACCGGCAAACGAACGTTTTTGTGAAGCCACAAGAGATGTGGATTGATGAATGCACGTGCTTTCACTGTCTTCGTGGACATCTAGTCAGCAATACCACAGGCTAACGAGATGACACTAGCCAGGTAAGTAAAACGACCGACAGTCTCCAGCGGTCTGTCACTAACAATAAAAGACAGGGTCAGTGCCAATCCAACCTTGCAAGATTACATTTTAAAGGTGCACACTATATAAGCAAGTCATAATATCTGACCGGTTCGGCATGATCTGGACAGTCTCTGCGGAAGAAATAAGTGAAACAATATCCTCCGCATACTCCATATCAGTCAGCTCATTGCTTGACAGAAGCCCTACTCCAAGATCCTCGGAAATTTTAGGTGCTAATTCTAGAATTTCGCCCATCACAAAGCTAAAACAGAAGGCGGAGATCGGACACATCTGTCACATGGCTTGACATGGAGAATGACCGATAGCTGCTCATAATTGCGCACCCTGCACACACAGCAGACACAATGTCAAAAAATTAACACATTTCACTGGGACTCCCTGCGACGGATACAGCCTCCAACAGCGTATGAGGCAACCGAGTCGAAAGTGGCCTTTAGGTCCAACAATATCACGACCATCAGCTGAGAAAAGGAGTGAGCAAGCAGAAATTTTGCCTCGTTTTCTCTTATATGGTTAGCTTTGTGTTTCAGGAGCCGCCGGGGTATGAGACTCGTGGGCAGTTTGGATACGACAGAGACAAGGTTGATACCTCCATGGTCGTCACATGATGCCCTGGCATCTTCTCTGAAAATGGGAATGACTATTGGCAAGCGCCAGTCATAAGACACCGCTTCAGTCTGCCATGCAGAACAGAAGAAAATGATCGGTTCAGGTGGCAATCTTTCATCACCAGCTTTGAAAAGTGCTGGGGAAAGAAGGTTCGAACTTAAAGCTTTGTCACGTTCCGATAATTTAGGCTCCAGGGTCACTTCGGTTTCAGACAGAAAATCGTCTGAAATGCGACAAATAGCGGCACAATCTTTATTTTTCCACAGCTGAATGAGTTGGATTAGGTCAAATGAACTGGTGCGCGAAACGTCCGGCTCATTTGCCAAGTCACCGCGACAAGCTGTAAATCTGAGCCGTATAGTTTGACTAACACCTTGCCGACGGTAAGTCAAAAACGATTAGGAAAAACAGCAGGCGGCTATTCTCTGACTGAAAAAAATGTCCTCTATCTCTTTAGGTTGTTTGGAGAAGTAGGCCTCACGGTCCCCACGCAGACCTTCAGGAAGTTTACTAAGTGCCGTAAGATAACTTCATAGGTGTTTTACATTTTGTCCACACTACGAGCCTTCTCAGTGTTGGCTTACGTCAGGCTAGCGTACAAAACGGAAGTCCTAGTAGCACCCGAGAGCCTCTCAAACTAGAAGTGAGGTCTACAGTTCAAAAATCTCTACTACTAGGATCCAGTGAGAAGCCCAGAAATATTGCCTAACTTATCCATTGGGATTAACCCACGATAAGTTATTAAGATAACATCTTACTTGCGGGAAACCAATGTAAACCACGTAACTACTGACAAGAAAAAGAAGTCCACTAACATATGTTGACGTAGTAGAAATATTCAATCCACCTTTTGTTAAGGGACACGTTGCTTTCAGAATTGTTGGTAGACGTACAGACACACCCACAACAGCCAAGATCAGATAATTGGTCAACACACGATCGCTTATCGTATTCAACAACTCCGAGGACGAATCACGAGATCTATCGGCAGGGAGGGTACACGTCAATGCTTTCCTCATTGAGCACTTCAAAAAATTGGGTCTTACGGGAGTTTTCATTAGACATTTAAGGTAACTCCGCCAGAATGCGGACCAGAAATAGAGCGACTTTCCAAAACCGTTCAGTGCCTCATTTAGTGGTAAAAGTGAAATAGAGTAAATATATGTGCCACAGCAAGCCAAGTACAGCAGTTATGAAGAGTCTACCGGACTACGTCCAGACGTCCGCAAGCTTTATTAAGCGACTGTAAATCCGTAGACCTAGGTAGAGGGCATAGGCGTTTTGTCATTTGCAATGTTCCCTTTCTCGAGACTGCGAGTAAGTGTGTTAATGGACTTCATGATTTGAATCAGTAGGAGTTAATAGACGCCAATTCTGGATTTCCTAGCCCTCAAATGATGGGTGTTAGTAAGCTACCTAGGCTTGTTCATCTATCAACAATTCCAGCACCTAAATTTTCACGAATGGCGTTTTAGACTCAATGCTTTATTGACTTGGCCTACCATCCAACACGCCAACTTCCGGATAGTATCAGGTTCCACGTAGACAGACCTGCGAAAACCGGATCGGATCTTAGTGAGTTATATGGTACTCCAAAGTTACTGTCCTCCCAAAGTCAGCCTATAGTTTACGGTTGTAATTCAACAGACACTTCAACTCTGCCAACAAAAATTGAGATAAGCCATCGCCACAAGTGAAGACGGCTACATCAGCACAGGAATAGCAGAGCTCGACCGGTTTCCTAGGAAGTAAAGTATAGAGACCCAGGCGACTAAAGACGGACTCACAAGGAGGACACTCTGTGGCGACATCCATCAAGTGTTTGTGTTCCAATACCGCATCCCTCTCCGACAAAATGAGGGAGGTTCGAACGGAATGCAAGTTGCTAAGATTGTCCACTGTGAGTAAACCGGCAACAGCAGCAGAAGTTAAAGACGAGGAAATCAATATGCCAGATGACTGTATAGCTACAACCGCCAGTGCATGAAAGGCGACGGTGTAGACCCATACAACGACAGGCCGTTCAAGAGATCGACGGAACATAACCCGGTTATTCTGAGCCCTATTGAAACCGTAAGACAGCTGTAACCAATCACTGTCCGATTGATGTGACCTACTGATTCCCGTCTGCCTCAGTGATCAACGGCCACTTACTTAATGATGAGGTACGCACGCTGACCTCTTCAGTGTTCTTATAAGGGTGGCTTTGAGACCAGTGATTTTCATGACAAACTTGTATCGCTTGCTTTTGGATTCTAAGACGCCGTTACGAATTCTCACTTAATCAAAAATGTAAGAGGGTTTGCGAAGTGGAGGGTCTCTCATGAGACTTCAAAACTAGATTACATGCCAACCAGCGAAAAACATTATTAATTACTTGCAAACCGATGCCCGTTTTGGTCGAGATGACCAAAGAGTAATTGTATTTGACTTAATAGATGAGGTCGAAATATCCCCAAGGACCCAGACTTTTGTAGCAAACTTTAACAAAACGCACTAGACATCCTGGGTTAAAGGACCTAGCTACACGTGTTTGTAGGATGCCTCAGCATATCCGCCACCGACACGTACGTTCCGATCGAATAACCTAGATGACCCAGGTGCAAAAACCCATTTTGCGCTACTCAAGATAGTTATTGGCAGTAAGGGTGTCAGCTTGGAGCACGTCAGTTAGAAAGAACTAAAAAAGCGTATTATAAATATTGTATAGCACGCAACCGGGCGACAACGGCGGTGTAGGCCGGCAAACGTCAGTACTAGATAGGTCTAACTAACAAGTTTAATAGCAATCCAAAACTGTTCAACAGAACTTTTAGGTCTACCTCCACAAGCCTTTAGGCAATCTCATACACACAGATGGAAGGACCACCTCAAACAGACAGGCCGCCGACATTCCCGACAACCAAGATTCGCGTGTGTTCGTTGCCACCCCCACAGGGTAAATACACACATTTAGTACCAGTACTACACATAAAGTGAGAACAATTGCGTTTACATCACAATCCGTGTCCCAAAACCCATCAACGATTAATAAAAATAATTCCCCAGTTCCTGACCTATCTTTCTTCTAGCATTAGAGAAGTGTGCTAAAGAGCCGTCAAAGTCATATTGTGAATATTTTAACCAGTCTCCCCGAGAAGGCAAGCTACCCAAAGCCTGGATGGTGAACAGTACCCTTTAGATTTGGAGGCGGTGATCGTAATGGGCCTGTTAATTGCAGGCTACACTAATATCAATTGCCTTAAAGGTCATGGAGAGTTTGACTGACAACTAGTTACGTGGACACGGTTCGACTTGCGCTGATGCCTGTGGGTCGATGTGGAGCTCAAAATAGGGTCGCTTGATGTAGGAGGATTATTGGACAAAAACGGCTGGTGATGGCAAACCTGATGATAAGGTTTCTTACAATTATCTAAGGTTTCCCACCGATTAGACAATTTAACGCTTTTCGTGAAGCATCGTAATTATAGTGTACAAAATCGTCTAATTTTTTTTGCCAACCAATAACTTCCAAGATCGCCACCTGAATGCCAAGAAAGTCTTTTCAGATCGGTATTTACATATACCCAAAAGGGTTGTGGGCTCCGAATAAACTGAACAAGATGTCCCACAAAGCTGCCCAAACTAAGCGCCCTCTGAGGTAGATATCGCGTTACGATGATCAGTATATGAGAAACACGTTAGTACTAAGTTGAAACGAACTCGCAAACGTGTAACCAAAAACCACTGGATAAACCTGGAGTGAAAAAATGAATGATGAATAAAAAGAATGAGAAAACAAACAGTCGTTCGACACCGGTGTTAACGACATAACTTACACAACCAAGAGACGAATTCTTGTTTGATTGTAGGAATATCGGCCAAGAAAAATTCATCGAGATGAGCTTTTTCGATCTGTGCGTTCAGCCACGCACGCATGGCCGGAATTTCACTTGAGGGATTACACAACCTGGTCGGAACACCTACACTAGCTAAATTTCCTGCAGTGGTTTCCACAGTAAGGCGCCAAATAATGAAGTCTAGTAAATAGGCAGGAACCAAGTGGGGAGAATTGACGACATTGTAAGCACACTCTGGATGTTTGTGTAACCATGGGCTATCATTCGAGGTATGATTAAAGACCAGATCCGCCATAGAAAGTATAGACCAGTCGTTCTCTAAGTGTTGTAAAAACTTTCCGACGTCCGTCCAGTCAACCGGTCTTGTGGCCCCCGGCGGTGTAAACGTCGGATTAACTTTGAGTTGATCACGTAATGAGTATGCTGATCCAGAATACCCCAACTCCTATAAATAAAGAACAAGAATTGGCCCTTGATGAGGAAAACAAGACATTTCCAACAGGGATGAATTTGAAGTACACATCAGGATGTAACTGTGAAAAACATAAGCACTAGTATGCAAAGTTTTGGCCGAGCAACGAATTCAAGCCGGAAGGCATGAAATACCACATTGTAATTCCTTTTCCTAAACGAGCCTACTGTTTTTGGTGTCCTCCAAGTGAACAAAAGCGCGCAGCATTCAAAACAGAACCGGATTCCAATCATTGTTGTTTCAACAGCACGAATAACATCTGAGTTAATAGCTAAGAAATGCAAGTCCAATCGATAATCCTGAAAATCTTGACTAACTTACGCTGGAAATATATGAAAAATGTCCCCATAACGTCTTCTAAGATTGCAGAAGGTGGTAAAGATAGTTTTGAAAACCTGCACTGAATACGCAGACTAGTATTACCCGGAAGAGGTGTCCAGTTGTCGCCTACCCTTGAGTAGTTAGAAACCCTTAGAGATCTTATACGACGTTAAAGACTGTTTCTACAATTTAATCTGGTTTACCAGCTTGGTACGGCCTATTTGGTAATTTATTCCGTTTTGAATTGTTAAAGACCATAACCTAAATCTAACTGAACAGAAAGAACCGTAACATTTGTTCTCTTCTAAAGAATACGCATAAGAAATCTAACGGGCATAGTACTGAGTTTTTTCTTGACACTGAATTGGCTGACATGGAACATGTGGAGGACAGTCTTGTTTGACCCAGGCTGAAAAAAGTGAACAGTCGAACTGGTCTGTATGGAATTTATTTCACACCTTCAAAGTGCCGAATGCTGCTTCAGAACTGAGGTACTACTATTTCCACACTTCCCATTTCAGACACTCCGCTTGAAACTGTGCATCGTCCCAGACATCTGGGTGACATCATTCAGTCAGCGTGTGATAATGTTGATGAGGTACTGGCGAGAGCAGCAAAGAAACGTGTCGCCTTTGCTAACCTGCATAGTCAGCAGTCGCTGAAAAGAAAGATATTTCGTGAATGTGTGCGATCTGTTTTCTTGAACGGCACGAGAAAATTTGTTGTTTGCAACCAGGACAGCAACCGAATAGCTATCACACCACCGTATCCTCCGCGATTTCAAATGAAATGAACATACGGAGAAACGGAGTGTTTCGTTATGACGTATTTCGGGGAACCCCGGATACACTATCAATTGGTCAAATAATGTAGACATATAAAACGCAATGGCTGGGTCACGCACTCCGTATACGTGCCTAGCGTTTATCGTACTGGGCAACTTTTAATCAGTTAATCAACACGCCTCTCCAAACTATCATTTGTAATGATTACTCCACAGACCCCACAAGAGGTAAAGCTAACCGCAGTAACACCGTTCCAGTAAGTCCTATTCTTTACCTGGAATACGATGTAATATGGTGATTTCAACATTTGCGTTCCAAAACAGACAAGTAAAAATACCGCCACTCCACGGGCGTTAAACTTCCTGAATTTTGATATCCACTTTATTGTAGAGACCAGAATCCAGGAAAGCAGTCAGCATATCAAACTGATAACATCCGCTCTACTTACTCGACACCAGTTGCACACTTCGGATGACTCCATCTCCGCTGCTACCGCTCAGACTGGAGTAGGTATAGTTGTCGACACAACGGCCGCAGCCACACTGCTAGATTGAATTTCCGTTAACATTCGTCCACGTGGCAGGTCCTGATAAAGCCAGCTCTAGACACCAAATATTCATGAACCTTTTTACTGGGCCAGCTAACGCTCTAACCGTTTGCGGTGATGTCACTGTTACGGGTGCCTCTTACGTAAGGTTCACCGCCCTCCTTGAGTCAACACACGGCTCTGGCAGTCTTGTTTAGATGACAGATTTCGACCAGCACCGCATCGCTTAGGTAGAGCTGGGCAGTTGTAACTATATACCAGACACACATTATTTTTAGCCAGCGGTTATTGTGGACATCGTGCGCGCCACTGATGCACTGAAAAGCAGTCAGCAGCTCTTGCAAAATAAAAGGAAAATTAGTTGCATCTCAGTCATTACCGGGCTTCTGGAATCTAGTATATTTCGTCGACTCACTGCAGCAGTTCGAGGGGTGGACATTAGGGAAGAACAGCCAGGGTTTCGTCCTGGATGAGAATGTATTCATCAAGTTTTCAACCTCCGCCAACTTCCGCAACAGCGTCACACTTGTCGCCGGCCAATAATTGCCGTTCTCCTCGACCATACACATGCGTTCGATTCAGTCGATCGAACTACGCTTTTAGAGTCCCTTAAAATCAGACGTGTATCGACCAGGTATGTGAACATACTATCGACACCTTATTCCCATGCCTCAATTCTGATTGGGTGTTACGGTGAACTGTCTGATAGTGTCAGTACCAAGAGCTGCGTACGTCAAGGCTGTTTACATTCACCATCTTTGTTCACCTTTTTCATAGACGAAAATACGAGAGGACTGTCAGC
>LUCH01002375.1:0-12953 GCA_013368495.1 Paragonimus heterotremus
GCACTCTCCAGAATATGGTCCGTGACAAAATTGAGCAGGAAGAAGGTGATCGGACAGTCATGACAAACACCAGTAGAGGCGATAAATGCCCGAGACAACTGTTCACAAACCCTTAGCCTGTTCACAGTGATCTCAACTGGTTCGTGTATTTCCATTCAACTCCTTTGCATGGAAGACAGTTACAGAGGATGTTGTGTGCAACTGAATCGGAAGCGTTCTTTAGGTCTAAGAATACCATAACCGTCGGCTATTGTTGACGGTGTTGATGCTCCAATATCCGTCTCGACGTTGGAGAATAATCAACACACTATCGAGCGGACCGGAATCCTGTCTGTTGTTTGCTTGTCTGAAATCTTTTGGGCGTAGTGGGCCGAGGTTATTTAGTCAGTGAATAACCTGGACGCAACAGACATCAAGCCGACGTCATTGTTGTTGGTGCAAACCCGCTCTTTGGAAGCATTGTTTACTGTTGATAAGTACCAATCGCGAATTACCTCTTCAGTTTCTCAAATCGTCTGAGGGACACTTGTCATTTCTGATCACAACCTCTCCCAGCCATCTTTGAAAGTTGATGGAGAGATCTTTTCCAAGAGCCCTGTTGTTTTTCAATAGCTTAAGCTCGAGGGCCAATTGCGCATCCGATGGTGAGCCGTCTGGAACGAAATAACCTGCCACTCTGATCCCGTTGTCTACGCAGTCTGGTTGAGGCCAGATGTACTGTCCTTAAAAGTGTCCAGCTCACCAATCATCTCGGCGCGATTATCTTGACTGGTCAACCATCTTTCTCATATGTGATTTCACTTACGCTGACCCGACGGCCAGTACAACCAAGGATCGGGGGATAAGGCCTTCTGCTATTCCCAGATAGTAAATACTCGTCCCATGTATTTCGACTATCCGACCAAGTGGTATTCACAGCCTCTGCGTAAGCTTTTGGTCAGCCTGCGTTTAAGTTGTCGACGGCCGTCGTCACATTCAGGGTCGTGAGGATTCGAGCGACGTTTGTTCTCAAAGTTTTTTGTGGTGACGCAAATTCAGTTCCGTCCGAACTACATAGTCGCTTCGGAACATACCTCTTCACAACGAGCCTTCGTAGCTGCTTTGATTTGTTCCCATTGTTCGTTAGGCTTACTCATCTGGCCCGAATTGGGCAATTTGTTGTCGCTGGATTGCCAGTTAGATGTTTTGTGTTTGCAAATGTGTGACTTCTGGGCAGTTGACAAGACGAAGCGGTCATGCACAACATTATGATCTGAGTGCAGGTGATTGTTCTAACATACAACATAGAGTGGCGCCTTCTGTAACTGACTACTATATGATCGGGTTGCACCCACGTTCGTGAATAAATGGCTGATTGCCATGTAACATAATAACTCTTTCTGTTTCAAAATACGGTACTGGAACTACAGAGATGCGTGCAAATTCGCGGCAGTTATTCCCCGTTGTTAGTGTGTTGTGCCAGGGCCTCGAACATACTGTCCAGCCGCTTCTCAAGTTAGGTTGAGCAAGTCAAATTGAACAGTAAAATGGTCGGCCAGTGTGATCATATCACAATGTTTAGTCTGTTTCAGTAGGTCCACGAGTGATTCTTGGAATACATCCTTGGTAGCATCCTGACAGGTATCCATTGGACCACACAACAATGTTATGCATGCACAACACTTTTCTGATGTGCATCGACAGACTACAGCCGATTTATTCAGTCTGACATCTCACCAGTGACTGTCCTGCGCAGTCCAGTCTTTCATATTTTGACCTGCTCTCGAATTCAGCGCGATCCCATTCCAACTTGACCACGATATTTAGCTTTGGCGTCACCGTAAACCTTGAAAGAGAAGCGATTGGATCGACTACTATCTAGAAGTGGGCTTCAGTGAAAAACGGTATTAAAATCATAGACTGATGTCTGCGACCCATCGCAGACATCAAGCTCCAGACTTGAAAGAGTGATTACCTAAACAGATTGCTGATTACCATGTCGGATGGTGTAGATATTGAAAGCGCCAGTGTTTACCAGTTGCCTTGACTTTGGAAAATAATTATCGTCTTAGCACACAAGGAAAGCAGAAAACTTGAGGGCGGGCAGCAAAATAGGATGAATAACGTCACTGTTGAGAGAACTATATTTTCTCATAATTCCTGGTCGTTAATGCCGTGAAAGAAGGTTGAATTGATGGATCCCACGCCAGTTTTCTGACCCTACCCGACGCCAACGACTAAAGAGTCCAACTCACTGGATAGTGTGGGGCTTGCCTAGCTCTAGAGCGCAGTGGGTAAGACCTTAATGTCTGATTCTAATCACTGCTGGGCGCAGCTGATATATTCGAAAGTACATAAGATTTCTGAGTAATAATGTAGATTTTTCGACGATACTAGAAAATACGCAGGCGGTAACGGTTAACCGTTGAGCAGCCGGAGTGCCCTTTGTTTGAGGGTATCTTTTCTAGTCCACTCCTTTTGTAAACGGAGGATAACAGTGCAGTAACTATGAAAGTAGTTTTGTTAGCTGCCCACAAGATCGCCTCTCACCACCTATGCTGTTCAACTCAGTCAATGGTGCAACCCAAAATCTTATGAGTACATCTGTTTTCCGCTCGATTCTCTTCTTTGTCTAGCGTTAAAAGGTTGCGCCAATATTCGGATGATTCATTTTGGTTTATTTATATCGTTACTGAAGTGTGTTGGTATATTACTGTTAATCTGTTAGCGTTATCCCAAATTTTTTGTAACACTAGTGGATAACTTTTGCCGTTTACCTGCTCTAGCGATATTTAGTTGCTTTTGATCGCCTCAGTAAGTACCACTTGAATGTAACTTTCTAATGAGTGCTTACATTTGTTTGATGCAAAACATCGTCTTCATCTATAGGGTGCTTTTTTTGTTGACTGAGATTGGGGATATGTATTCATGATATTCGCTGTCATCGATATAGACTGCAACTCATCAGTGGTTCATAGTGATACGCAGCGTTTTTTTGCGAAATATAAATAGCCTTTCTAGTTCGACCATGTTTCCCCCAACGACGTCAACCTGAATGGGTTCAGGTTTGAAATTTGATGTTTAACCTTCCTACTTCTGTAACCTATTAACAAGCCACAAACCTTTTATAGGAGCTACTTCATGTTACGTGGGAGACAATGCGGATCTCATAGTTTTCCGAGACGCGCTTGGCCTACTCTCAATCAAACTTGCACGATGCATCGATCGATTGGCTAAACAGGCGTTCTTCCATAAACATCTCGTCTGTCTCGGTCGTACCCATTTGCAACCCGCTCAGCCAACCACTATGGGTCGACGCATTTGCATGTGGATTCAAGAGCTGCTGATGGACTTGGAGAATATTGAACGTCTCAGACACCATACAATTCGATTTCGTGGAGCCAAAGGAGCGGTCGGCACGCAGGCCTCCTTCCTAGATTTATTTGAAGGTGATCACGGCAAAGTTAGTCTTGTTAATGTTTATTGATTTATACTCCTCACCGCTGGAAATTACCGCCTTACCGATACTCCTCATTTTTTTTGATGTTGTAAGCATGGATAGGACCAATCCTTTTCAACCGCATGCTTTGATGTACACGTGTTCCATGGTGCTCGTCTACCTGTTATAAACTTGTGTATGGCTTCCTGGAAAATTAGTCGTTATTCCTTCCTCTCTACGTTTAGTTCTATAGAGGCACTTGAAACACCGATAAGTGTTTTATTCAGTTTCCCAATACACTAAAATACTACTGTATATAACAAATGTACATGCAACAATTAGTTATTTGTGGTCAGCGCGTATCGGCGCAATGTAAAAAAAATACAACAAGCGAATGCCTTTCAGTAAAGCAGAAAAACTGTCAGGCAAATTTGAGCAGCTTCTTACGAGGCAAAATCAAAACTTGTGCCAAAACATTCGAAATTTTGGGAAACTGTTGGTTTTTATCGTATCAATTACACTACAAGTATATATGTGAATTTTGTATAAAATATTTTATCGGTATTACGTTCACTAAGTAAACTGCAAATCTTAGAGTTTTGCATTTTTCGCCGAATTTGGATGCAATTTGTTTGAGTGCAGTGCCACTTTAATCCTGTCTCGCCAGCCTGTTGTTAAGAAGAGGAATCGACAAAAATTTGGATGTCGTAGTAACACCACCATTTACAGGAAGAAAGTTGCTCGAGAGCAACTTGTTTGCTCCCAATATATGAACAAAACCAGCATTTTCAGAAACGGTAAACTTCAGGTGAACTCTTCGGTGTAAGATGATGACATACGCACCATTGTTAGAACCTATTGTTAGACTTCTCAAGAGTATACGACGGTATGAATTAATCCAATGTTACTACGAAGACCTTCAAAAGAAGGACTGGCTACTTTTGATTAATATTAAAATAGCGTGAGCACAAATAAAGTTAGCAGGACGCTAACGGACGAGTGTTATCTATTAGACTTGTGCACTACGTTGATCCGGAGGTTACTGCCGATTAGGACTTCTGTCCCGCCAGGTGCAACCCTGTCGGACAGGATAAAGGGGAGCAGTCAGTCGAAACGAAAGTACGTTCGTAGAGTTGTTCGTCGCACTACTAACCGTGTGGGAGTGTTTATGTGTTTAGACACGATCCTCTGGGCATACATCAGTGCTATTTCGATAGTTGACACCAGTGTCCTCCGGGTAAGGCAGAAGAGAACAGGTACAGATATCCTGCTATTTGTACTTTACGACGAATATTGGAATAACGACACTGTCAACAATAGCCGACGGTTATGGTATTCTTAGACCTAAAGTACGCTTCCGATTCAGTTGCTCACAACGTCCTCTGTAACTATCTTCCATGCAAGGGAGTTGAATGGAAATACACGAATCTGTTGAGATCACTGTATGCCCACTTTGCGAGCAGGCTGAGGCTTTGTGGACAGTTGTCTAGGGCATTTATCGCCTCTAGTGGTGTTTGTCATGACTGTCCGATCACCTTCTTCCTGCTCAATTTTGTCACGGACCATATTCTGGAGAGTGCATCTGAAGAATCCAGTGAGTTTGGAGTTCAGCTTCTTCCTGAGTCCAGCTTGGCCGACATGGATTATGTGGATTATAGTCTTATCTATCTCCTCTGTTAAAGACATGCAGACTACGCTGTAAGAAATGGATAACCGGTCTGGTTTGTGTGATACGCGGTTCACATCTTCATAGTACAGAGTGCCGCATCAATACTGGGGCATTCCCACTACCACCTCTTTTGTTACAGGCAACCCGTTTGAGAGTGTGGACACTTTCATATACTCGGGTAGCACTATCCTGTCAGCTTGTAATATTGCTAAACAGGTATCAGGGAGGGTGGTAGAAGCACGTGCTGTATTTGCCAACCCACGTTGCCTGTGACGTCGGAGAATAATATGTATAGTGTTTGCGCACGTTCTGTTTCGCTCTGTGGTTTGGAACTGTGGCCTGCTGACGACGAAGATGTCAACAGACTTGGTGTGTTTGACCATCGTTGTATCTGCCAATTACCCCACATCAAGTGACTGATCGTGCGAGCAATGCGACCATTCGCCGATGCGTATTTCGAAACACACGGTATATGCGTTCAGTTGGTTAACTACTCACGCTGCATAGCCTGTGATGATTAGGTCACGTACTCTGTATTTCCGGGTAGGCTTTAGCCGTACCGGGCAGTATGTACTGAAGCCACCAACCGTTGGACGAAACCGCGTGGAGGTCAAGCAACAACGTGGTCATGAAATTTGAAGGCCTTGACTGTTCCGTTGAATAAAGTGTGTATGTGTCGCCTGCCTAGGTGAGGTCCTAGTTCTCACTCGAATCGTGGGTCAGAAACGTTGTGCGACATAGTAGTGTGTGGCAAACAGTGGTGTACCTGCACTCACATCGTTTCATTGTTCCAGCTTAGTTTTTATTTTCTTAATGTTTGACCATTCCAGTTAAGTGTTCTTCTTCTAGAATATCCGACGTCACTGTTCAGGTGAGAGGCTTCCCGAACAACAGTACCTTTCCGGGCAGGCTCATGGTCGTTGTGTTGATGAGTTTGATTGCGTATTCCGTTCGTTTGTTTGATCGTTGCAGATCGGTGTAATATACAATTATTATTTGGTGGCAGTTTTTGTATGTTGCCTTCATGTTTTTGTACGCTTCTTTAGCCCATGTGTTGGTCGATTTCTAAAGAATAGGGAGTTGTTTATCACGTCAATGTCATCCATCTTCCCGTTGATTGACGATCATAAGCCCGTTTGCACTTGCGAATTAATTTACACTATTTGTGAGACAATTTCTAGTTCAACACTGGAGAACACATTTTGTTATGCCTACGTACCCCCGTTGTTTGCACCCGCTAAGCGTGGTTGGTCACTCCTGTTAGTTCTGCTGCATACCTCTGATATCAGACCCACAAAATCTTGCGGTTGCCACCTGACAACCCACGTTACCATTTTTTAGCATTTTTAAAACGCATAACATCTGATCAAGACAACTTCGGTTGTTTCCTGTCCAATATTATCTGATCTATCTGCTTCAGTCATTTTATGAATTTTACTTAATGTCCTTTCGTGTTACCAGTATGTTGAGGATTTGTATGGGAATGCTGGCGAATCACATCGGCCACTTTCATTTGTTTTTAATTAATATTGCAATATCTTTATTTAAAAAATGCTTGATGCTTTTTAAGCGATTGAGTTGTAGGGGATATATGATCAAATTTAGTGTAAGTTGATCTCTCGGTTTACCCACACTGTTCTGTTCGTCTTCGAAATATAGCGGAACATCGTTATGACAGAATCCGCGGAAACCACACGTAGTGCGTTATAGCAGACATAACAGTTTGCGAAATTTACTAAACAGTTAACTCGTTTTGCTTGGTAAATTGTCTAAGATCTGTAAGATGTGCCTTATTACTAAGTCCAGCTCGGTAGGTACACGTCAATATACGTCCCCAAAATCGGTTAGCAATGTTTACCAGTCTTGGTGCTTGCTACTAAACAAGTTCCGTTTCTAGTTAGTTTTTAAAGAGGGCGCGATACTCTATCTCAAACGTAAACAGTGCACACTACACTTCACCGTACCGGATCTGACCGCTAGAGACAGGGATTCATCATTAGCGTTGGGTTCAGACATATAGATGCCAGCCATAACCTGTTTGACAGTTTCCTAATCCTCTTTGGTTCCTCCGTAACTTGTTCCGAATCACTGATAAGTAGTTTGGCAGATTTTATAATTTAGAAGAGATCCATTTGCGAAAAATCTGGACTGCTTGGGCAGTCAATCGGCTTATCAGCAATTCAGTGTCAATGATCATCGGTGGCGTTGGTGGATTCCAGCGTGAACTGATCGAGAAATCCTGCTTGGGCAGTCAATCGGGTGGATCATTTAGTGGATTCCATATGACACATTTTGTTGGGTGGATAAATAGGTCCAAATGTGAAATTTCTTAGCTTCCGGCTTGGCTTCGTAGCTCAGCTAGTAGAGCGCTCGCCGCTTTTGGACATTTTGTTTCCGTCGCTGGTTCGATTCCAGCCGAAGTCCAGATTGTTCCGAATTGACATCCAATTGTTAGTCTACGTTGGTGTTTTTGTGCGTGATGCGAATGCTGGTTGCTTTCATCTGTTTTCTTTCTCATCTTCAACCGACCGCCCCAAACTTATGGATATCAGGATGTCTGTTGCCTCATTGACGGATTGTATTTTCACATTTGGCTCATTGAACCATACGCATCACGCCGCCAATCATTCCTGTAGATAATTTGGGTCACCAGACCCACTGATTTTTGTTCACCGTCGAGTCATGACAAACGTCCTCCTCTCGGTACGTCATTTCCGTTGGGCATATTCTCACTGGGACGCCGTTCACTTTTCCCAAAGCGTTACCAAACCACAGTCACCCACGATTAACCTGAACAGTGGTTGTGGTTAACGATGTCCAGTGTCTACCCGTTTTAATTGTCAGTAGTCCTTTGTGATTGTTCTTCGTCTTCGGTTGGTCACACCAAGCGAAGCAGGTTGACTAGACAGTGTGTTCGTGATCATCTTGCTGGTCATATGCTCAATTTCTACCCTTTGTTCTCCTATCGTGTTGGTTCTGGTAACGTGACACTCTGCATATGTTTACTTTTTGGGTGTGTAATACCCACAATGAACTCGTCAACATACCTGGCTGAGCTCATGACTGTTACAATGAGCCGTGTATTCAGTAACATGCCTGAATGAAATTAATCGAAATGCGATTTACTCCATACGTTCCTTTACAACTATTGTAAGTGTATTATGGGACTGGCCAGGTTGAATCCTTCTGTTCAGCCTTGCGTTATTACCGCCCCCATTAAAAGGAACGCAAAAACCCATTGGTACATTTCAAGCTCACTCATTTTCCTGATCATAGAAAGATTTTCGTTATAACGGTATTCACTATATCGGCATCCTACCGTATACGTGGGCTTGCAGATGAGGTCACGTGGTTAATTTTGCAGCCAGCGTCTGTTCATCTGAATCTTCGATACGTCTAAGCGGTCACGACGCTATTTACTTATTTTTTCGTGGGTGGATGTAGGGACGGTGAAATTCAATCATACAGAATGAGTGAAAAATCTTAGTCCATCCGGCATGCACGGTGTTCAAGGATTGCTCTCTTATGTTCTTAGTAACGCAAGCGAGTCAAGTTTATTGACTCTATATAGCTAAACCGAAATCCGGTCAGCCCGTTTATTGTGGTAGTGTTGTGGCACGGTTCCTCGGTTTGCCAGACTTTTTTCAGACGTTTCTGTGCGTTTCTGCTACCTTGATTTGATGGTTGGGCTCGTGTGTTGTTTTTACCAGGTGTACTGTGCTGATCAGGTCTTTGTCTCTTTCATGTTCTGCCGGCGTGGTCTCGTAGCTTACTGCGTTTACGCATGCTGTTACTGTCGCCGGTTCAAATCAGGCTGAAGCCTTGGTTTTTCACAGTTAGGTCCCATCTAGCCCATCATGTCTGCCGAACTGCTCATTAGTAATACAACTTCACTGCTCAGCAGTGGCGTTAGTGGATTCCAACGTGAACTGTTCGAGAAGTCCTGCCGGAACAGTCGATTCTCTGGATCACTTGGTGGATTTCAAATAAGACAGTGAGACGGGTAGATGACAGAGTCTAAATATCCCATTTCTAAGCTCCTGGCGTAACTTCTTAGCTCAGCTGAAGGATCGCTTGCCACTTTCAGACATGTTGTTTCTGTTGCTGGTTCGAATTAATCGGGAGCCTTGAATTTTTACAAGTAGGTGTATTCTCACTAACAAGGTTCGCCAAACTACTCATAAGTAACATGTCAGACAGGCAAAGGGGGGTAGCCAGACAAAAAACAGTTGAGCTCATATGTTTGCACGTCACACTACTGATGGTGCGAATCTATGAGTGTACGACGGAACTATTTTTATGGTTGCATCGCTGTCTTCCGGTTACAGAAGCAGGGGGTTAGCAAAGGTACCCTCAGACAAAAAGCACTCCGATCGCCCAACGATTGACACTAACAGCCGGCCTACGGTCGAAATACCCACACAAACTCTCAGAAGGTTGACGCAGCCTCCAGTATGTGTATTGCGTGCAACAGTAGGCAGAATGAATCTTCAGCGTCCCATTCACTGCCCCCTCCCAGCCTCCAGGCTAAGTTTACTCCTCACTACCGAGTGGGTCAAACTTCTGAATCATTGGCTGCGGTTATGGTCCCCCAAAGAAAGCCTACATCCTGTTGCCTCGCACGTCAAACTGTTGTGTCAGTAACTCGATTTGAGGCCCCACATGTCAATGTGACACATGCCTGTGGATGCAAGACTTTGGTTATCGGCGCATGGAATGTGTTCTCTGCTAGATCGGTGCAGCTTGTGACGGCCGGAAGGCCGTACCACGCTGATCACCATGAAACAGAATTGCTACGACATCGTTTTAGTAGCCGTGAGTGAGACAAGATTTTAAGGTCAAGGTAAGCTCTGAAGATGGGTGATGACCGGATTCCGAAGCAACCGGTGTATGGACACGAGAATGCAGGTAAATGAAATCCTGGTAGGGAAATATCAGGATACTTTCGAATTATAGTGTTAATGTTAAATTTGGGAGGGCTTAGCCCTGAATCGAACTGTCGGAAGGAGTTTGATCCGGATGAGCCTCCGAAGGTTCAACAAGGTACAATTGCGGGACCAGAAACTGAAGCGCGTGGCGTGCAAAGGTACCATGGATGGCGTTGGTGGTGGCGTCATGACTGTATGGCGTTGCGATAAATGCGGTCACGAATGTGCTGCTCGTCTCGGATCAGTAGTTCATCAACAAACTCATAGCACACCGTTGGCGAAGAGACAACGAGCACGTCAGGCTCGTGTATGTTGTGTGAATTATAGCTACTTTTCCGTTCGTGTCAACCAACAACCTCTGTGGCTTGGCAAATCATCCGCTCTCCTTTTCATAAATCTGGATCACTGTAGCTTTCTACCTTTCCCTTTCTTCAGCCTTAATGGTCCACTGTATGGTGAATATTTTGTTTGTTTTTCAGTCCAACCGTAATTTTTCGTTTTCCCTCCTCCTCCTCGAAATGCAGTAATATGCAATCCTGTCTTGATTTGTTTGCCTTATATTTTCAGTACTTTTCTTTCCAGTTTAAATATTCCTAAGGGAGTCTTTATTTCGTTTCCGAGAGATATGGGTTTCGCTTTCGTATTGACCTACCAACCGGCTAGCCAACGTCATTGGCTGGCCGAACCACAAAGACGTAAACTCACACGCCTTCAGGTCTTATTCCTTCGGCTGAATGGAACCACAACTGATGCAACGCAAGCCGCCTGTGATGAGTGCTGTGTGCATGCGTCCTTTGGCTTCATCTACTTTGACGGATTAATCAAAAACGGATACCGCCAACCTTGTTTTGTGTGCGCGGTTTTTTAAAATTTGACTTTCCCTGTCTTTATTCAGCGGATTTGATCTTTGGTTTCGGTGTAAGTCCGACTCTCATCCTCGTTTTTGACGTTACATCTCCAAATGTAGCAAAATTCCTGCGCGTGGAGTGCTTTGGTTCGGTTATATTAGCGCCGGCAATGTCCACTGCTTTAAGTGGATTGCGATATCGCTCACGACATATGACATTTCCCCCCATTTTCAGTCAAACTGTATGTCTGAGATTCCTATAGTTGACAGGCCTGTACGTTTGCCGTTTGTACTGTACACTTTGCTACTGCCTTTCGTGGACAGTCATAGTGAACGTCATTTTAACCCACATGGATGTGTATGTTGTTTCACTCCTACCCGTCACATGTCTGTCATCCGTCTTCATTTTGATCGGCCCTTCTGCGGGGACCTACTTTCTTACTAAATAAGTGACTTGGTTGTTCATATTCTGCTTAACATCACCAACCTTGTTTCGATACCTACCGCCTGACTGTCGGTCGATGATTACGCACCTGCTGCTTTGTGTAATCACGTTTCACTTCCAGTTGAATGTGCTGTGTATCCTTTAATACAGAGTTATTATTCGGTCACGTGGCCCGCTGGTATCTTGAACCGAATGATGATGGCTCATCATAATCAGTTGTTTACGGACGCTTAATCATTTGTTTGTTTGTGTATCACCTCACATATGAAAATACCGAGTGAATCACCACTACGAGAGATATGGCTCTGGAGATTTCAGATATCATAGTGTTTTTCGTTACGCGCTCATGGTAAGTTTCCACCAACACCGTCGTTAACAGAGTACCATAAGGAACAGTGACACCAACATGCGAGTAACTCAATAAATGTGCGGCCACCAGTCTTTTAACGTTCTTCTTATACGAAAACATCTTAAATACTTTTGTGGTAAGAAAAACTTCTTGCCTTGTAAGTTAGCACTTCAGATTTCCATTCGAACAACACAAAAGATTCATTCTATTTTGCCAAATGTTTTGCGAAAAATCAAATGCCGTTATAGTTGTGCTACAGACTGACGAGCCTTTTTGCAGGTCAAATGGGACAAACGAACAACCGGATTTATATTACCTCATAGTGAGCACTCCGTTTCACCGTGTTTTCGTGTGATATCCATAGATTTATTTGCTTCTCATCCTCTTGGTTAGTTTCAGACTATCAATTGAAAACATGCGAGTTAGACTTTGATTTCACAGATCTCTGTTCATGCTTCGCTAGCGTCCGTGTTATTGTCCCCCTTCTTTTCCTGTTCACATGTGTGGTGATTGTAAAAACAAAGTGTTGTAACTGGATCTACGCGTACGAACGCGTAAACGGAAACGGAATAAGGGTCAATACCTCAACGGATAACGGTCACTGAAACAACGGAGTACGGAGTATATGCGGTCAGTTAGTCTCTTCTCATTCAACCCATTCACCCGAGGCTACCGCATGAACACAGGAAAAAGACTGATCTTCAAACAGAGCTTTTTTGCGTCGCTCATCCCGAAGAGATGGTCACAAACCCGTTCGTATTTGTATGGTTTGCGACTAACAACAAAGCGAAGCCAAAAACAATGAACCACACAAAGTCCAGATAGTTCAGTCTGAACGTGTAGTCAGGATGACAACAACAGATGTCACGACGGCTGAGGACGATCGTGGATACCTGAGAAGTACACGACTGTAGCAACGGCGAAGGTTGCTGACAGTGTACTTCGTTTGTCTTCTTGTCACACAATATTTTCGGAATAGAAACGTCGCTTTAAGTGGTTTTACGAACGTTATGTGTTAAATTTCTATACTTCCACACAATTTGTTTGCTTTTTCACTACCTTTTTCTCCACGTGATCTATGCTTATCTATGTGTTAGCAGATGGACTTTGTCGAGTTGATCTGATTTTATCCTCCGCATTGCACTACATACACATTTCTGGCTTTCTTTTTACGGTATTGTTGATGCTGTGAGAATACTGTGCTTGAATTAATGAGGACAACCGGGAAACGTCTTGAGTCCTATATATATATATATATATATATATATATATATATATATATATATATATATATTTT
>LUCH01002375.1:13053-50224 GCA_013368495.1 Paragonimus heterotremus
TACCTGATCAGGTATTTTCAACTTCTTCCACAAATTGCTGCTCCGGATTTTCAATAAATTTAGGGCAGCGTACTGGTATCATAAAACAGAACAAATTGTTGGCTTCTCATAAACCTTGACAAATTAAAAGTCGTTTTTGGGTGACATTTGCAAACACAGTACACTTGACACGGTAGCCATACCGATGGTTGAACAAAGCGAGCGCCCAAGTGAACCAAGTCTAGTCTAATGATGTAAATTAATACATCGTGGCACTCAGTTTAGTGATGCAGACAAATGGGATTGCAAACAGTTGACAGGCGTCCGTATCCGGATTACTTCAATATCCCGTGTTTATATATATTTGTTTGATAACGGATCCTAGTGTGGATTTGAAACGTCACAATAAATCGTTCACTACTCAGTGTTTGCCCCCTTTTTAATACTTCAAATATATATATATATATATTCTACGCTGATTTGCAGGAAAAATAATCTTTCTTGACTCATATTTACAGTATTCTGTCCGGTTAGTTAACCGACTCACTTTCTGCAGTGGTCAGGTTGTAATTATTTGAATGTCTTTAATTAGCTGAAGCTTTGACTGATATAAACTGAACACCACTCCCATTAAATCATAGCTTTTGCGTTTAGATTGACTTTTGAGGCAACCTTTTCGAAAAGCGGCGCTAAACTCGACTTTCTGTGACTTCATCTCGATTAAGATATCCTACTGGGGATAATCGGTTTAAATACCTCTAAGAATGATTGAACCACTGGGTCAGCATACAAAGGCGAATGGAGCCAAACGTTTATATGCGACCAGACTATCTTGCCTTATATAGGATTACTGGCGCGGTGATCGATATAGTTGTTTTGTGAAATCATTGGTCAACGTACGGATCGCAGTGGTGGCATGGATGTGCACTGGTGACGATCTTTAACAGTAGCGAAGCTCGAGCTTAGTGCTTCTCGAAGGGAACTGATTGAGGAGTCTATCTGAACACAAGAATTGTCATTTTTCACGAGTGGCTATAAATGTATATGGTTATAATGCTTGTCTGACATTAAATGTGCACGTAATTCTGATTGCGGTTCTTTTTCATTTGACGAGGGAGAATTTGCGCTCCTCAGCGAGTTTTGTGGACTGTGACTGTCGATATGAAAAGGCTCTTTAGAACAGACTCTTTAGAAATGTTGCTTTAACGAAGAGTTCAACACAACGCACTTCTATCAATTTGTTTGCTGTTGGCAGGGGAGGTGAACGTTCTTTCCCATTCTTCAAATCACGTCTCCACTAATCGTTAGTCCACCCTTTGCGAGCTAGGAATTGAAACTTTTGTACAAGATCATCCAATTCAAAATATTTTCGAGCTGTTTGATTCGAGTAGACCAGTTTTCACATGACCATCACATCTGGATTCATCTATATTCACCACTTGACTCCGGTGGTTAGTTGGTCAGATACAATGTTGTTTCTTGACCCCCTATTGTCTGCTACTGAGAGGCCACATTACGGACGTCCCCTGTGCCGCTCAAACTTGTTAGATTTCTTCAAAGTGGCTTTATTTCGGAAAGATGTTTATGGCATGCCAGTAGTTGGAAATCAGCTGTACTATTGATCTTTTGTTGAAGTCTTTCTGATTCAGTTTCAAAACAGTGCCAGTGATTAACCTTTAGCAATTGCTGTCAGTATAGTCAAGACTCTGGGAATTTTACATTATCTTTGTTTGCCACCTCAACGCATTCCCACAATTTCTGACCAGAATTCCACACACTTTTTTCCCCCAGTACACTGTTTTCATCATCATAACTGTAGTCCGCCCAGGTCTTAGTCTGCTACCCAATTACGTAAAATGACTTGGAAGTGGATAGGGAAATTTCTTTTCGTTCGCACATTTTATGTGCTTTGCAGTTGTCCGTCAGGAGTTCACTGCAGATTCTCATCACAGCCACTTTTTGTGTTGCAAAGTGTATTTTGCTTGGCTTGTTCAGTCAGTGTTTCTACTACTCGATTGGATGTATTTTCTGTCTTCTCGTGTCTATTTAAAGCGAGCTAACGCACGTTCATGTGTTGGAGGAGGCCGTTACTGCCACAGTCAAATTATGGGAACTTTCATCTCGATGTTGTCATTTCCTCTCGTGTGCTGATTTTAAGTTTTCCTTGGTCCAGAAAGCGGAATCTGATCTCAGCTAACCTGGACTTTTTCATGGGAACTTGCGTTGTATGTGGCAAAGGTAGCCATTCGCTTTCGGTTAACATATTTGTCGTCAGCTTTCGAGGTAAACGGTGGGCGTTGCAGCCAATGGTTGTGGCTCTCTTTCTTCTATCGTGTTGTGCCTGCCCGCTTTTGTCAACATCCATCCTCAGTGTATGCCTAATGCTGCCCAGTAGGGAAGCGGACTGCGATTGGTGAACAACTGATTTATCTAGACAAGGTTAACTTCGTGTGTTTGCCAGTTGTTTGTGGCTTAAAGTTGGATTGAGTTGATGAACCTCACTCACAGTCGGTAGAGCGAGATAAAAGTGGGTAAAATTTTCTTGTGTAGTCAACACATCGAACGTCACATTCACCTGATTTGTGAATGTTAGTACTTGATCTCTGTCAATGGTGTACGCTGCAGACGTATTCCACCTTACTTTAGTCATCTGAGTAATTCTGTATTGTCGCCTTTCAGGACAGTAATTCGTCGGTCACAATCAACCGTTACGTTAACTGGAGTATTCTTTACCTCACTCTTTTACGCTACTGCGCAATCACTTGTGTGACATGAAACTATAGGTGTTTGCCTGTTTTTTGTCTAGTTCCTTTCAGTTTGATTAACGTGGTTTCATTCGAACCAATGAACGTTAGGATACCTTTGCGTCAATGCGACACACATTATTATCATCTCACGTTCCAGAGCAATGACATTTCACATACTGACTCTACTTTATCCGATTGGGATACAGTACATACTGGTTCACTTTTTGTGCTGTCTAATAGAGCCCTTGGTTACTTCATTACATTGGCATTTTTTCCCCCGAAATCTTCCGCTTCGAAAGTGCGCCGTTTCCTATACTCTCCTGTCTCTCTTTTGAATCCGTCCCCTTCTCACATGCATCTTTCCCACAGGTTTTGCAGTTAGATCAGCTGCTAGCTGCCAAAGCGGGATTCCAACGTGTATGGCGCGTCACTGGCCAGACTTATCCGCGCAAAGTAGACACTGAAATTGTGAATGCGCTCTCAAGTTTGGGTGCCAGTATCCACAAAATTTGCACTGATCTTCGTTTGCTGGCTAGCTTCAAAGAGGTTGAAGAACCCTTCGAGACGACTCAGGTTAGTGTTGATGGTGATCTCTGAGATGTATGAACCTAACGTCGATATTTTCTTACTTCTTACGATTGAATTTGTTTACACTTCGGTTATCAGATTGAAAATTCTGTGACGACTTCAATTTCCGATCCCTTTGTCATCAATCCATCGTCTATCCCTATTGTTAAACTGGAGCCTTGTGACCATTTACGATTTTCCAAAGCTCATATCTTTTAGTGAGACCCATGTGTGATTTAATTGCACACGTACGTTTGCAACTAGCCAATGTAGATTTCATGTCTTTAAACTTGCTAATCTGTATCTCGTTATCAACTGGTTGGCGTCGTGTGTCATCTATAACGCAACCATTAGCAGTTCAGCGTTCATCAGTTTGTCGTTTCTGTGGCAACAGTGGAAAGTTCGGTCCTAATTAGAAAATATAGTCTAGTATAACACTCTTTGTTCACCGACGTTTCCAATTCAGCATTCGTTAGTAATGTACGGTGGGCTAATCTTTCAATCATCATCATGATCATTTTCGGCATTAAACCATATCCGTGAGTACTGTGCCTGGGTCTGCCGTTGATCCTGACGATAATCTTAGAAGTAGCGCTGTAATAAACAGTTACAGACTTATAAAAACCAGAGGAGAGGGAAGATTAAAACAAAGGAACTGCGTAGAAGAGTCAATAACTTTATGAATACTAACTCATCATTGGCTGCGACACACCGCCATGTGCGAGCTAGTTTCCAAGCAGCGATGGATAGTCGCGAATTTATCAGCGAGATAGGCGGCACCTTCAAATCATGCACAGCATGATAGCCAAGGCCTTTATGATCAGTGTCCACATCTGGCTGTCTTTTTGATTTCTTCCAACCACCAGCAGCCGTGTTGAATGATGTGCGGTTCGGCGGACGTTCCCTGGACGTACAGGGTTCATGACCTAACCAACATTGACTATGCGTTTTCGTTATTTTCTGTTGTTGGTCGCGATGAGATGTCGTGTTACCCACATAGCCAACCCATTCGGTGCAAGATAACTGGAAGAGACAGGTGTAGTCAAATACCGAGAATCCACATGCTTCTTCCGTAAGAATGGGCCGGACCATTTTTGACATTGGACCTTCAGGAATAGCAATCTGACTTTATCTGTGCTTAACGCCATCTGTCTTCATCGAGATCGTTTACTCGACAATATGCCTTGTATGTCATGTGCGCAGAACTCTATTCTAAGGACCTGAGATTGGTTAATTTGATGGTGTGGCTTCCAAACCGTGGCGAAACTCCGTTTGGTTTTGGTAGTTTGACAATATCTAGCTCGTTTTTGATCTATCATAAAACATCGTGTGATGTACAAGTTGAAATTTTCAACTTACTTTTTGCTTACCACCAAGTTAGAAGACGGTTGATGTCGGCTTACCTTGCCTTTCCGGCTGAGAGTACAAAAATTCGCAGATTCCATGGTTGAGGATTATGTTAAGTGTGTCTTATGCGTGGTGTGATTGGCGAATTTCTTACACTGTTAGTAATTCGGGTAGGTTATTCGGCTAGTTCACATTAGAAAGAAACGCTAGGTTTGAGTTCTAATTCTGTTAGATCTCATTGTTGATGCATATCCTTGCTTAAGTTAAGTGTTGCACTGTGATGTTTTTGAAACTGTTAGTTTCTTACTAGGCTCAATGATTTCATTCCTGGTCATGAGTTTATCTGTTGTAAACACGACGGTTCTTGTACATCTTCGGAATTC
The DNA here is from genome assembly GCA_013368495.1 of Paragonimus heterotremus. Classification (NCBI taxonomy): domain Eukaryota; kingdom Metazoa; phylum Platyhelminthes; class Trematoda; order Plagiorchiida; family Troglotrematidae; genus Paragonimus; species Paragonimus heterotremus. The sequence goes on from LUCH01002375.1 coordinate 18,077, forward strand.
GTGTGTGCGCATCTTTGATTGGTTTATTGTGGGATATACTGCAACCCTTAGTCAGGCTGTTCATTTTTGGTTGTTGGGAATGAAGTAATCATTGGCAAACATTGTCACTTGTTAAGTTGTTATCTACTCTTCCTCCTGTCTTTCTAACGTTTGTGCTGAGTGATTCATTGGGCCCAATATTTTGACATGTAAAACATCATTCAGTAACTCTGGTCAAACTTTTCCATCTTATAAGCGAAGCAGTTAGGTGGTTTCACAACGCTTCGATCCTCTGTGAGCTTTCATCACATGACTTGGATCAGAACGGTGTTGATTTGCTAACTTTCATAGGAAGCAGCCATTGAGTAACATTTTTTGCTGATCTGCGTCATTGACGTTACGCCAAATGACCACCAGCTGGAAAACATTAGTGTACTAAGTTTGTGAGTCGCTCGTGGCAATTACATGGTGTCTAGGTGCAATGTAAGCTAGACGTACTGTCGTATGTGTATTCTTATTGTGCGTATCTAGTGTTTTTGAGTTATCTAATCTCGAGACGGTGTGGATCAGGAGAGGGGTGTTGTAAGCCCTTCTTGCATGGTGTCATTGTGATCCGCTCAGCGAGTCTCGCCAAGCGGCCGAAAATTCAGTGTCGTCCGATGCGTTCAATATCTGATTTGTTGCGGAAGCCACTTTTCAGTATGTCCGGATGACCAAAGTCAATATGATGTTGGATGAGAGTGAATTGTTTAGTGGTAACTGAGTAACATTCGGAGTTAGTGAGTGTTGTGTGGAAGCTTCTTATTGCACTCTATATTCCTTGGCACGAACTTACAGCTCCTGAACGGTCTACCCATTGTAGATGATCCGACAATCTGCACCTGTTTCTCCAAACACAGTTAAACTTCTTCAGAACAGAGCTATTGAATCGGACTAACTTGCTCTGTACCGTTTGACCTCCCTTGAAGGTTACTGATGTTGTTCCGGTTGAATGCTCGTCGTAGGTCTTCACAGTTTTCTCTTCTGTCGGGGAAAGCAGGAGTCAATATTCACAACGTAGCCTTATCATAAAAATAATCTACTTGTCGAATTGGACAGAAAATGTTGTGACAGAAACTGTTGGCTCTGACTATTTTTTTCAATGAATGCTGTTTGAAACTTGTTGACCTCTAAGTTCAGCGAAATAGATTAGGTGCAGCTACTTTCTTGGTGCACAAGAAATTTTTCTGGGCGAAAAGATTTGTGAGTCGCAGGGTGTTTCCTCTCTTTGCATTTCCTGGACGTTTTTCTATCATTTTGCCTGCCTGTCGTGCGGAACATTCCATAATTAGTCCAATTACTTCCGTTCGACTGTTTGTTCACTGTAATGTTGGACTTGTTAACATGTTCCATAATTTTTTCTGTGATTTTCTTGTGAAACACTAGTAGTGTCGCCTACTCACCTCCATATTAGAAAGTTTCGGATGGTGGTTCGTATCCTAACTCTCACGTGAACAGCTTCACAGTAGTTAGTGAAGTGAGCGACTCCATTGGTACTCCTGCTTACTCGCAGCTTACTCCTTTGAATGCGAAGTTGGTGAATTGTAAGTAAATCTGTTTGGCTTTTGCAGTCTCCTTAATTGTCAGATTATACTTTTTCAACTAAACTGACGTCCAGTGGAAGGTGGTGAATGACTTAACGCTCTTCTTTCAGCGGAATTCGGATGTAACTGGAATGACCAGATATCCGTATGACTTCAAACTAAGTTCCTTCATCTTGGAAATTAGTTAAGTAGAGTTCCTGATAGTGTTGTCTGTCGTGCACTGTTATTTGATGTGAATTTCTTACTTTTACTGTTTTGTACTATGTTAAAGTTGGTCATGAGTATACCTCCAGTTGATGAAATGTTTACGGTAGCGCTGACTGTTGTACGCTTAAGGTAACATTGTGGTAATTATAGCGGTTCTCTTTTCTATGGTTGCTGCTTCGCATTTTGACGATTTCAAGGAACCCCTACCATATATGGTCGCTCGGTAGTTTTCGGCACATGCATACTGATAAGTCAAATGGGGACAAATATTTCATGATTTAAAACCGTTATTTGATCTACTTTCAAGAACTATGCTATCGACCCAACGTATTCTCTTCAACTCACCAAAATCGATTGTTTAAGTGAATCTCGATGTAGATTTAGGAAGCTGCTTCCTACTGATATTAGCTTGACCTGTGACCTACTTGAGTCATTGCTTGAAAGTATTTGTTCAAATGCTGAAGGTAATACTGGTTGCCCATGCTTACTGACTTAATTCTGACTTTGGTGTCCATACTTCATTACTGATTTCTTCTTTTATATGGATTTACGTCCACAGGCAAGTTAGTGTGTGCTCTACTGTTTTGCTAGGACATACTTACGCCTTCATACTCCCGGGGATCGGCGGGTGGTCGTCTCTTTTCGTGTTTGCCAACTTGTTCACATATTTTGTTTTATGCTCAGATTGGTTCGAGTGCAATGCCGTACAAACGAAACCCCATCCGGTCTGAAAGAGCTTGTGCTCTCGCGCGATATCTGATGCATGCATCTGCATCTTGTACCACCACCGGTGCAGTTCAGTGGTTGGAGCGCTCGTTGGATGATTCGGCCATTCGACGCATTGTTTTGCCCGAGGCATGTTTGGCTGCTGACGCTTGTCTAACGCTTCTCCAAAATGTCGCTGAAGGACTGACGGTTTATCCAAAGGTACTTTTTGCGGTTGTCTTTAAGAATGTGTCATATTTGTCGACAGTTTGTACGTGTGCTTCAGTGATTACTTGTCAACGTGATCCGAACAAAGCAGATTGTGATACATCAACTAGCCTAGCCTTGATGTTCGTATATAGGAAATTGTTTCAAAGTGCGGGTGGTTCGAGTTGTCGCCAAACTTCGTTGACTGAATCGGTTTTAACAAATCACCTCGGTGTCAAAAGCTACGATATTCAGATCACTGGCGTGTAAGCGAGTTCCGAGTTTGGTGTATTGGTGATCGTGCCACGTATCGTCTGGTTGCCAGTTCTGACGGGATTTAAGGTTATTTCAGACACCTTTGTATTTCGACAAAAAGTGTAAATCAGTTTTGTTCATAGCCTTTGCTGTTTCTCTGAACTGTCCACATTGTGGATTAACACCTACCTTCTGCGATCTGATTGTGCCTTCTTCAGGCTCCTGCTGCCTCCGTCACCTTTATGATCATGTGGTGATCTACCACCGTTCAACAGATAAGCCCATTGTCTGGCCTCATCGATCGAATGGACTCGTGATATAATACCTTATAACAGTGAATAGTCACCAACGGATAGACCACGAGCATCATTGATTCCATATTTTTATCGTCACTGGTCTCACGAGTATCACACAATCGACAGTCGCTCTGTCGACCTATAGGCTATGTGTACGTGATTTTCTCTTACTCTGATTTGTATATTATTAAGTTGTGCGATACTATATGGACTTCACTTTCCCTACTTTTGTTTCAGTTTAATCACGAAGATCGTTTGGGGCGACCTGATTTATGCTATTTAATTTTGTCTAGCAGTGTACATAAAGAGCAAGCTCACATGTTGACCTCTTAGTTCCCAACCTAAATTATACCCCCACATTATCTGACCACTATACGACAAAACTTTACACATATGCACAGATGCAAGCAGTCAAAATTGACCACGTTGTGCATCAACGGATGGACCGATTGACCAATCAATCCTAAACACTCCCTTAGAAACCAATTACGAAATTCACTAGCTCGATGTCAATAGTGCTAACTGAATGGTAAGCATAACAGCCTTTCAATTAAAAAAAACGGATATTATACTGTAGTTCTGTAATAGCAGATGTTTGTAACCAGGGCCAACATCACTGTTTTTAGAAATGGTTAGCGTAAATGAAGTGTAATGTAAGGATTATTTGCCTGTTTACGTTTATCAAATTATACGACATTTAAAAGCCGGGAATAACGACTACAATTATGCAGCTGCCATCAACTCATCAGGATTTCATTAATTAGAAGCATTGTCTCGAGGAGAAACACACTCCAAAGATACAATCCCGGTCAGTTAATAGTCTCAGTGTCGTAGTACCTCAATCCAAGTTTCCAGATAAGAATGTCCATTTTTTTCTATTGTCTATCTTATTTCCACGTTGATTGATGTTCTGTCAATAGGACCCACATTTTGTTGTCCATATCACAGAAATGATCGAATATCAGTTGAAGCTTACTTTGAAAATGTGTACAATCAGGTCCGACTAGCATATCTGGCCCAAAAATATTTATATTCGATCTAGTCAGTTGTTGTTATCGGTACAGTCGTTCGCATATGATACATAAACGTCCAGTAACTAGAAAACACTTGGAATCTATGAAACGACTTCGCACACGTGCGAATCTACTGGTTACTCGATTATACAATGATTTGGGAATAGTACTTCTGAACAAAACGATTAAATCTGTAAGATATTTCCCGTCTTACCCGACGAGTCAGTCAGCCGACTAAAGAAAAAAATAACCCACACAGTGAAGGAACAAGTAAGGAGAAATTTCAAGCATCTTAAGCAGATATGCTTCGTTTCGGAAGCTGTGTTTGACTGAGTGTAACCTACAGGTCCTGTTTTGTCTCGGCTTTGTGGCAAACATAACCAACCGCTTTGGCCGATACCGGACACATGTTATACTACTTATCATAGCATCGTTCAGTGACTCGTGGAAATTTTAGAGCCCATGCTCCAGCGTTTGTGTTAGCTAAATCTGCCGAACACTTTTGAATGTGTGGAAGCTGTAAAAGACCTTGTTAATGTGGAGTTTACATGATTGTCTGATGCTCCCCCGTTCTTCACAAAAGTGCCATTGTTAGAAGTCATTAACTATTTGTGTAAGTATATTGATACGTCCGAGATTATACTGCCGATTCCGATTTTGTCACTGAAGGAGTTGGTCCTTCGTTGTGCGTCGAACATGCAGTTTATGTTTTACTGATAGCTCTACCGATGAACAGATGAGGTGACTTGGTTCTTTGCTAGTTTGAATACAGCTAGATGGAAAGTTTGATCGGTAATCTATGTTTCTGCCACGGTTATGTAGTAGACGGCTTGGTTGAACACGATGATGTTCTGTGCGTGTTTAATCTAGCTCATCCTTCTATAAAGTTCACGTCAGAACGAAGAATGAGCAGCTGGTTTCAGTTCCTTGATGTTAACTTAATCAGACGATCAGACGATTTGCTGAAACAGTCTACCTGTGGGAAGTCGAAGTGAACTAGGTGGTGTAATCACTCCAGTAGCTTTGTGCCATTGAAACGTATGTGGAACCTTATTTATTGCCCCACGAATAGAGCAATGGATATTTGCTTGGAAAAGCCACAGAAAAGAAGTTCGTGTATTTAGCCAACTTTCTGACTCAAACCAGCTATCCAGAGAGAGTTATTGTTATGAACATGGCAAAAAGGTCTTCGCGTCCTCTGGTTGCTGCCGTTCAAAGGTGATTTAGCAGTGGGTCTTCTCGGTGTCAGACTGTACAACTCACTAGTGGGAACCTTCCTGGTTCACAACTTGTCGTGGTTCATCAGTGCGCGCGTGCTATCTCGTGATGTGAATGTCAGTGTGCCTTCCCGCTTTCAAACTGTGGTTACTTACTTTTTCTCCCGTTGCTCTACCTTGGAGTATAGTGGACACACAACGAGGCAGCTTCATGTTTATCAAGCATAAAGTAGCATCACCTGGCATGGCTTAGAAGCTGAGTCAAAAAGTCAGTAACTTGTACTATTGTTGAGCATCTGGTAAACACGGGTCACAGCGTGAACCAGTCAGTCATTTCCTTTCGTCTGCCGAGCATATAAACACCAACCTATGCCAGTGCAACGCCGAAACACAGTGACAGCACAGGCAATCGCCATTTAATTGCGTCATCCTGTGTAATGTTGTCATACGTCGCTCCTCTTTGTTGTTGCATCCCCTGGGTCCACTATCCGCCTACCTACAAACGCACGTTTCATTCATACTGAATTAACATCAACAGAGTGTCCTAAGCATTCTATTGATTTGGCTACTTTCTCCTGGTACAATTATAGCTGCGTTCTGCTAAAGCTTTTAGCAACATATATTACCCATCTTTTAGAACTGTAGTGACCAGACGGCACGATAAATGTCTCGAAATCGTGTTCATCTACTCATTCTCATTCTAAACAACTGTTTAGGTAATTTGAGCCTCTGTCGTTTGTAACTGAAGTCCCTGATCGGACGACCTCACGACTCTTTAGAACTGTCTAAGATGACTCCGTTTCTGAACCGAAAAACGTGAATAGGACAAAAACCTTTTCTGTTTGTCTCTGGCTACCTGCTTTATCACTGTCAATTTGGTGACTAGGACCCAACATTGTTCACCTTACGCTCATGAATATAAATTCTGTTCCCTCTCAGAATCATTGAACTTTCGAAACAGTTTATTCGTACTGTTTTTCATGTGTTATCGATCTGTTGCAAGTAGTAACTTCTATGTTCACACATTTGACTTCAATCTCTGTGTAAATCACTGTTTTACTTTAATAACTGCCACAAACATTCTGTCCAAGTCATCCAATCTGGGGATGTTTGGGTTGAATAACAATACTTCTGTAAACAAGGCCTACAAGTTCTTCTCAAATCTGTGCATAATTTGACTGTTATAACGACCACGTTAAACGCCACAGCGGTTTTTAACTTCGAATTCATCGATAACTTCTGATTAGGTTTGGAAAGTTACTACTATCCAGTACATTTATGACGTGTCATGTCGCGCGGTGATCGATCATGCAACGCATAGCTGTGATTATTAGTGCCGTTGTTGCTCAACATGTAACGTTGTTGTATTTATGTTTATGTACAGATACCGCGTGTTTATTGCAATCCATTCCCTCTGGTCTGCGAACGCAGTGCACGCACACATGTGTGAATATGAAAAGATTCGTCTCTCTTTGTGTTGATGTCAGTTTATGCTGACATGTATCAAGTAGCCTGGATTGGTACATAAAACCATTTTGTGACTGATTGATTATCATATCTTTTCCTTGTTACTTGTCTACTGGCTGTTTTCCACAGATCACATTTTACCGCCGTTACCGCCAGCATTAGATCAGTAGGTAGCATATGGTTTCAAAATAAACTATCCCTGGTTACCTGTGTACGCTACTAACCGAGTGTTGTGTCGACCGTAAATCGAAACAAGAATATCAATCCGATTTTGCCCTGTTTACAACGATTTTGTAAAAATTTATTATGTGGATGAGCGTTCTGTCTTCTCTGTTGAAACTACATTTTCCCCGAAATTTTAACCCAACGAGGTAGGTCAATACCTTTTGGTTATATAACATATCTGACAAAAATGGACTGCACCTTCACGATGGTACACACCACTGTTAGGTTTGTTTGCGTGCCAGCCTCACATTGTTTAGCACTGAGTTACGAACGAAATCGCGAATACGACTATCCAAAACAATTAACTGCACACTACTATGTTTTCAAAAGGGGGCACAACATTCTGACTAGCGAGGCCTTTGTAAAGCGTAGTACGACAGTTAGGTGTGGAACGTTTTATATGGTGCAGTTCAGGATGTTTAGCCTTTTGGGTTACTAACCATTTTTAAGGGATCTACACTATCGGCATTTCCAGGCAACGGTAGTTCCATACGTCTGTGTGAGACAGTAACTACATGATAGCGTCGTTAAGACGTCCCATTTGATTATTACTCTACAAAACGACTACTTGAACCAACAGCTGGTTCTTCGAAGATATTATAACCCCATTTTTATCATGTCAGTGTCGTTAAACGGCTTGCAATGGAGCTCGGAGTCCTCCGCCTTTTCTGATTGGCCTATTCACCTGGTGTTGAGAACACCCGCGAGTTTATTAGTCGTGAGGTTGGTGGACGAATATCTCTGTATATTCGATCTCGGCAGCCTCAAAGAGATCTTGCAAACGACTTGGGACAAATTCCCTATCGCTTACACTAATACAATAATCCGTCAGATGATGCGATGGGCTAGTGAATGTGTCAGCGCACGAGGTAGCAGCATACGTTTTCGAAACTGGTGTTCGTCTTTGATAATAAAACGGATATATATTTTTTTTCCTGTAGCTTTTCACGTGTCTTTTGTTCATACACAGTCTATTTCTGTTGTTAAAAGTGTTGTATAAAACTCAGTAAAACAAGAGTAAATGAAAGGCCGAGTGATGTGGATGCACGCACTGATTGCGTCACTACTTAGTTGATTTGAATGATCGCCAAGCATTTTCCTAGGCAGGCAACATTTAACTGCTTATTCTTCAGACTAGCCATGGATTTCACACATCGTTGCGAAGCCAGCTTGCAATGTTACCCAACTGTAGATGACTGATGCTGATTGTGGCACTCACTCAGCCGGTGTGAAGAGCACGTGACCCAGTCACAGCAGACAGTGCTTTCGGCTAACTGGCCGGACGTCCAAAAGTCTTCTGATCACTGGACGTCTAATGTGTTCGATTGTATTTCAGTCGACTCTCGTAAAGACAGTCACACCTAATCCACATCATTGGTTCCAGTAATTTAATAATTACGTGTATCCCACCTGGTCTTTGTATTACTAAGGAAAATCTCATTTTAGTCGGTATAGTCGCATTTTTTGTCAACTGTGATGTCCAACGTACAGTGGATAAGATACTGGACTGTCCTCAGTCTCCTAATCTTCTGTCCTAATTCCATTTCGATGGAACGCCAACTTCTCAAACTATTCCAGTTGATAAACTTATGATTTCCAGATCTGAATTGACTACAAGCTATCGCCCTGCTGCTTTTGAACAAAAAGCCCATGTTTGTAAACCGTCTGATTTGCACCTCAGAAAACTGTAGGTGGTGAGCTGATCTTTGGATTTTTCATCCTCTAGCTATTCAAACCACCATAATATTTTAGGGTTTGTAACCAGATCCAAGTGTGAAAATTCTAAGCTTCCGGTTTGGCTTCGTAGCTCAGCTGGTAAAGCATCTGCCGCGTTTGGGCATGTTGTTTCTGTCGCTGGTTCAAATCCAGCCGAGGTCCAGATTTTTCGAAATTGAATCTCTTTTGAATACCATTGTCATTATTATCGATCGCATCAGTGGTGAAACCTGTCACCGTACTGTCACACAAGCATAAAGTGATAAGCATACCCTAGCTTAGACTTAGAAAGGATAAGAGCAGAGCCTGCCTACTCTCACACTAAACTTGGGTAGAACAACTATCGCCGCCTCGTTTCATCCGTTCTAAATTCAAACGTAACCTGATAAGACTACGGCAAAGATGTGCAGATAGGCTTTACAATGCCGAAACGTTAAAATATTCCATCGCATTCAACTGATTACTTTTGTTACCTCAGGAGTAGTTTAGAGAGCAACATACCTACAGAACTACTGCGCGGTCTTAAACTTATCAGTGGACTAATTGAAACCGAAAGGAAATTAGACCATGGAGGTAAATCAGGAGACGGATAGTCTTCCGAAATTTGAAAATATCAAAATCGCTTGAGGAGACCGTGTCACAAGTTAACTGTAGTGATTGATAGACAAGACCCGAGATGTGGCTGTATATTTAGTTAACAGTTAAGAACAATCGTCTGGATTTATTCGTACTGAGTTTGTATGTGAAGTGGAGTCAAAACAGCTCAACATCTAGAGTTGTTAGGTGAACGCGAACTTAATCAAAACCAACCGACCAGTTTCTGTAGCATTCATGGGCGTCATTATTGTCAACGTCATCAGCGACATCCATCGATGTCTAACTTACAGGCAGTAGCACGAAGAAATAAGATTAATGGGCAATCTAAGTTTCGGCTGTACTTGAAGCAACGACCTAAAGTGAATACCTATATTCAGCAAGTGCTCTACCAGATGAGCTAAGAGCTCAAGCCGCGTATTCGGAAGATTCAAATCTGGATTTAGTTATTTCTATTTCACACTACTTTATAGAATCTACCAGACTCTCCGGGGAGGCGGAATTTCCGTAGTAGTTAACCTTGGAATCCATCAACGCCATTGTCGAGCTTGAAGGTGAGTTAGGGAGGTAACCTAATCCAAATATAAATGTTACGGGTTCTCGGCGTGGCTTCGTAGCTGAGCTGATAGAGCAGTTGGTGCGTATGTTCCGTTTCTCTTGCAATTTCGAGTCTAGCTGATTTTTCACAGTTGTCTCCGTTGTAAATTACCACATCTGCCCACCTGCTCATGGGCATTGCAATTCCTTAATTCGTCAAATGTGGTGAGTGTATGTGACCATTTAGTCTGGATTCCCTTGTCCCCGTTCTCCAGATGTAAATTTTGACGGCATAATGGGCCCACTTCAATGGTGTTCGTTTCTTGCCACATCTTTACCGTCGGTGGAATGTCCACGATCATAACACCATTTTGCTTATGGGTAACGGTATTTTTGTTGGATGCAAATGCATATTTGAGCCGAGCTTCATCAAAAATTCATTTCCGTTGTGGTGCTCTTCGTGGTTTCTCAGTCGCTGATGGAATCGGGTCTGGTGTTTTCTCGGTCTTCGCAATCTGACTGCACCTGTCTTATATGAATAATGACGAATATTTTGTGATGTGTGTGCCTCTTCATTCCTAGTTCCATTTCGTTCCCTTCTTGTTGCTACCGTTTCAGGTGATAGAGGCGAATCTCCGTGCCGAACTACCGTTTCTGGTTGTGGAGCAAATTCTAGTATTCATGGTCACACATGCTGGTGCTAATCGTCAGGACTGTCACGAGCGCATCCGCCAACACAGCCAGGCTGCTGCAGCTGAGGTTAAGTTAAAAGGCAAACCGAATGATCTGGTTGAGCGACTCAAGGGGGATACATACTTCTCTCCCATTCACTCTCTCTTGGATGAGCTGCTTGATCCTTCAAAGTATATCGGCAGGGCTGTCGAACAGGTCAGTAACTGTCCACTTCCGATTTTTTGTCCAAGTTTGGGAATTTGTTATTGTTGAGACCCGTTAATCTTCTCGATTCATCCAGTTCACGGGATACCTTTCCTTTTTATCTGAACTTGTTTTTACGGGTTATTATTTGATCAGAAGCCCGAGGTTCTTTTAGAGTCCATCACTAATCCCGACCATTTTATGTTCGGACGACTTGGGAATACCTGAACCACTTGTGAGGCAAAAGTGATACAGGCTAGCAAGGGTCAAACGATGTTCAGATTAGTGAGTTTTTAGTAGGTCGAAGTGAACACGATCGGAAATGAGGGCTTTGTTTGTCGTTTGTTTGGTTCGACATCGTCCCCGACCTTTGCAGTGATAAAAGAAACGTGAAATAAAGCTGTTTGAATGTTATTTGGTTTATTTTCTTTGTAACATTACTCAAAAGAACCATTGATATGTGTAATGTATTCTGAAGATTAGCTGACTGCACTGTATACATACTTGCCAAGTAAACACACAACGTATGTGAGGATGTTTCAGAGAGAGTCATGCATGGTATTCGGATACGCCTTTTTGATAGTGAAAGGTGAAAGTTCAGCTAATGGCATTCCTATCTTCTTCAAAGCAAATGTGACGAAACCCGCTCATTGTTAAGATTTGGCAATTTGTTGTCTATTGTAGGCACAAAGTAACCTTAACTTAACAACGCCGGATGTTTCCGCCACGTTTAATCCAATTGTTCCTGTTTACTAATTAATAACTTCAAGGTTTTCTGCTCGCATGTAACCTAATAACTTCTGGATTTGAAACATTGAGTGCTTGCCATAGGGTTATAAGTCGACTGTGGCGTTTGATGTTCAATACACTTCACACCTCCTTACGAGTGCACAATTTGAAGTCGTCGCAGTAGCACACTTTCAGACATCTTTGGATAAATTCGTGTGCGTTGACACTGCACAACTGCATGGTTGTCATGATTGTCTCGCCTAGTTTACTTGCTTCGTGCTTCAAGGCTGCTTATCCTGTGACCTTCTATCACATTTTAGACTACACTAAATTGGTTAGGTCTAATTACTGGCTCTACTGTCTGGGGCAACAATATTGTCAGTTGTCAGAACTAAGAGCGAAAGTGGATACTGTTGTAAGGACGTCGTACATCGTACCGTCTAAGCTACTTAAGGTTGCCAATTGATATCGACCGTTACTTTCAAATCCAGGCATCTGCGGGCTTTTCTGTCCGCAGTTGTGTAACTTGCTGATGCTCGGTCTAGGGACTGGTCTTTTATCAAAACTTACTGCACTTATCTGTGCATCCGTTGATCTGTTAAGGTAGCCTCGGGAACGTTTGATGGATTGGTCGGATGCAACCTTCATATTTTATGTACACGTAGATTGGACATTTTGAATGCATTAGGTTGTTGTGAGTTTAGGGCAACAAGAGATGTCAACCACTGTTGTAACTTCAAGAAAGAGTTCACTTGAAACGTTTCTGTGCATCCTAATTTATGGTGTGATTCAGTCAGTACAGATAACGTCCTTCTCTTTTATTTTCTGAGACTAGAATATGGACAATGTGCATAATCTTAAATATTAACAACAATATTTTGCTGCTATCCTTTTCTTCTCCTTACCATACAGGTGGACGAATTCATAGAATCTGAAGTGGATTCTGAGATTCATCGTTTCCAAGGCCACTTAGAAACTAGCAGTTCTGTGGATTTGTGAATTCGACAGAGTGTCACCCCCCCAATCAATCGCGGATCCACCCGTTCTTTCCATCAGGTTGATTGAGCGTTCCACTAGTTCACTTGTTCTATTTCGCTCTCTAATGCGCTTTTCTTGTTCTCGTCTTTGCGCCTCTGTGCTGTCTGTTTTTTTACATGTGGTTTTTTTGTTTGAACCTTTATTTTTAGATTCTGATCATGAGAACACATGCTCGTTAACGTATATTTCAACAAAACTATAATTACGGTTTTCTCATACGGTTGGTTGGTCAATTAAGACAATCGGACACGCAAAATTATATTTCATCGGACTAATCCGACTGGATTATCGCCGGTCTTCTATGTTATGGTTCACCTTCCCAAGCTACTTCACACATTAACGCGACCCGCGTAGCACTCACCGCTTTTCTGAACGTCATCTGCTAAGCGAATGAGTGTTTCATTTGTCGGTAACTAGACCAATTATTTTTGTCGTCAGGGAACTGGAGTCTGGCGATAGGAATTCTTTTTCGGTTCGACTGGCTGTCTCCATCACTGCAGATCAGTTCATCCAGATGGGATCGAATGTAACAAACTATAATCTGTGGATAATTCTACCAAAAATCAATCGGTTGAACATAATAATTCTCTGCCGTTCGTCCACAGCCAGTTGATAGAGTTGCGTTTCTGGACACTCGTAGCAACTATGGGAGCTTAGACTGGGTATTGCGCTCCTTTTCATTGTAGATGCTGAGAGTATTGTCACAATTACAATGAGTTATTTTCCAGCCGGAATCTGTATATCCCGACCGCGACTAGTTGGTTAACAGCAACTGCGGCTTTCGCAATAACCTATGCATACGTTTCCTTTCTGACTGAAAAAGGCTCGTTTTGCTTCACAGTACTCCTCATCCCCACCGATATGAGCATCATAACATTACTTTCATCAGTGTTGTCTTGGTAACTGTTCTGTTTCAATCGACCACAGTCTGCTGACACTGGACAGTGCGATCAGCCTTTGGCTGATTTTCGATCCTGTGCACTGGATCTTAATGCTGTTATAAAAACGATGTCACAGTCGACGACGATGCAGAAACTACAGTTGCTAACCCAGCCATTAACTAGTCATCGAGAAGGAGTAGTTCGTAATGTTTTCAGTGAAAAAAATGGTTCGTTGGGCGTGGATTATAATTTTGAATACAACATGTTGTTCTCCGTACGATTTGTTACGCCAGGGTATGAAATCTTTCCGGCGGATAGTAGATGTAAAGTTGTCGGTTATGGGATAGGACCGTTTGGCAAACGGAGAACTGGCACGAAGCGGTGTGCTGATTCTACTATGAAGCCAACAGACAGACGACAACGAAAGGTCTGACTCACAATCAGACGTACACATCTAGTGACCAGTAAGGGTGCGTTAAAAGCAGTAACCGAGAAAACTGCAACTCAGGTTAATCTTCGCGCAAGTTCCAACTGAACAGAGTTGTGAACATCTTGGCCCAGTCAACCGTGACCACACGCTTAGACATTCCGTCTCTCACTACAGTGAAATCCTGCTTACAACATTATTATGCCCGGTCCAGAAAGCGACTCCTCACTTGTTCCTGGTGAATGGCTGGAGGTCTGCTACTAGGTGACCAGGTTTGTGTATATAACGTGCGTGAGTATTAAATCTCCTCATTGAGATTCGACCTAGTTCCACTAGTCTTCTGAGTAAGGGTGCATCCTGAGCTCCATAGCTCTTAGTAGCTGGATTGTGATCGATTTTGGCTAAATGCCAAGCCCGTTTATCTGTCTCCCTAGAAGTGCCTGCATTGGGGCTTTGTGTAGAATGATTCCGGTCGAAAGTAGTTTGCAGATTCCTGAGTGGTTATTCGTCGCCCATGTTTTTTTGCCATAGTTACACAGTTCGTGATTGAAGCTAAATCGCCTGTCTATAGCCCTTTTCCACATTCAGAGACCTACAGCTTACCCGGGTAACAGTCAGTGCACATTTTAACGGTGGGTGTAGCCGTCGTCTGGCCTTTTTCACGCGGCCCATCACGTGACAAGCCTAAGGCTAAGTGACGCTAGCTGTCCCAACCTGTGCATGCACGCCCACACATCCACCGGCCCGGAAACCTCCCACATCGGAACACGCGCTCGTGATCACCACCTGCACACTCAGCCAATTGGAACGCTCCAACTGGATGCAATTCAGTGCGGTCAATACACAGGCACGCGTGACCGCGTTGGACGCGGATCGGAACAAGAACAACAGAACCGAGCAGGACAGGACACGGTCCGGACGAGCGCCACTGAATTACGCTTACACACCGATCCCACCAATAAAGATACAAACTATTTGATTTGAGCCTCTCATTGACTGTCGCTGAGATATCGTTATTTGTTAGTGGGTGCACAAGCTATCACTGTTAAGAGTTCCACTACATGCATGATTTAGAGCTTAGACTTGTTGGATGCTAAGTGATTAACCGTAGGCTATCAGGTTCTTCCTCGACGGCCTTGTTCTAATGGTGGCGGGTAATTAGTAGATCTGAAGCCTAGGAACGCCTCTGACGAGTATGCTGCATAATTTTATTGTACTATCCAAGTCTAGTTTTCTTCGCTCTAAATTACCTTGGAAACCATTGAAAGCAATGCTTTCGGTCTTCAACTTGTTGGGTGATCCGTTTATATGGGTTTAAAGATCAGGTTGATTGTAAATTCTTTCGCCAAGTGTCGACGGCTGCTTAATGGTTGAAATGAACCGTTGAGAAATCGGCTTTATCATTTACATGCTTTTTTGGAGATGACCGCAAATACCAACTTTAGGCCTGGATCTAACTTTTCATACATAGGATTGCAGGATTTCAAATGAGTTGGCTTAATACAATTTCGGGATGAATCGTCATTCACATTTCAGCACTGCCCTCTTATTGTGTTTGCGATCTACGCTTCTGTTTTTATGAATGCGTCAAATGTTGACCTTAGACACTGCGTGCTGCTAATTTGGTGTAAATTAATTTTGCGTTCATCCTCTGGCAGTAGAAAGGTTTCTTTGGCATATGATTTGATCCTCTCTCACGACTGAGCTCGCACGGTTGCGCCACTGTATGTTTTCTTCCCAAGCAACCACACTGTGGTTGTTTGGAAGTTTGTCTTGTGATATAACGTTAGACGTATTTTGGTTGGTGCGTAACATAGTTCCGAGTGTGAAACGGAATCCTGTAGTCTCATGGCTTAACAAATGTCTTTTCTATTTGAGCGACAAATCCCTTTCCAGCCATTTATTCTGAGGAATTTGAACAAGATGGAAGACATCTGACCAAATTACAAGTGGATATCGGGCTGAAACACAGGTGTACGAATGGTGTTCCATGTTCTGGTTGCAGCAAGAAAAATGGAACGCCATATACTATACTTTCACTCACGTTTAGTTCAGCGACGTTTCAGTTCGATTGCTCCAACTTTATTCAACCATCGAAACATTATTAAGGTTTCTTGGGTTATGAATTGCAAACGTCTTCTAAGTGACATTCAAACTGCTATCAGTAAGTTATCTTTCAACCACACCCCTCCATGTTTCTGACACGTGTATCTTTGGGCCAAATCCAGTAGTGAGTTTTGGCCTCATTTTTCTAATTACCCGATAAATGTACGTGGAGCCAGAGAACTGCGTCGTTTCGTTTAGGTAGTTAACATAGCAATAAGTTGAAGAGTATGACAGACATTGTTACAGATGACCCGTTGTTTTTGTGCTCACTAACCACCGCTTCAGTGTTAAAATCGCCAGCGTGCTTCCCTAAGGATTTCGCACAATTTGCGGTTTTTCACAGTGTTGTGCAACAGAGGATGAGTAGCTGAGGAGGATTCTGTACGTTCCGAACCGTTAGGCTAAGGAGATTCGACCAGATATGCAGATATAGTGGAGACCCTGCTCTTTTATCCATATCTTACGACGAAGCCTGTCCGACTGACCGATCGGACTATTTTCCTATTCATGGACGTTTTGGTTTCCTCGTCACCCACCGCTTTACCACATCATGACTGACCGTATGCTTATGCTCAGCCCTGTTTGTTTGCAGTTGGGTGCCGTGTTGTTTCTGTACCCTAAGAAAGTCTATGTGATTTATATATGTTCAACTTTTTGTGCGCTTCTTATTGGGTGAAATTAGAGTATTCTGTGAGTGGAACTAATCGTGTATCCATTATAATACACTACCTCGTCATTCCCGTTTAACTGGATGTCTTCTTGGGTGTGAAAAACCCTGTACCACAGCACATGGATTGAGCCGGTTTGATCTCATTTCTGATGATCTCCGCCCATCTTAAAATATAGTGTCCAACTGTACATGTACTCTGATCCTCAACGTTGAGCCAGCCGCTTCAGAATTTCCGTACTGAAATTAACCTCAATGACGTTGCCCCTCTTGTGGATGATCACGAATAACTTCGACTACCTTCACAGTATACTGTCTTCACAATGTTTTCGGTTTATTCGAAGTCTGGATCACGCTTCCTTGTGTTGGCCGCCTTGTTCAGTTAAGATATTTTGTCTCACCTTTTGACCAGACTGTGTTCAACCGAGAATGATCTGACATTTCTATTCCGACTACTTATATGAAGCGATTGGTCTTAAACGTATTTAGTCTCATAAAGGATTAACGACCCTGATAGCCATGATAGCATAAGCGTTCATTTTGACACTATAACTCTCAAGGTATCCTATTGACAGGACACAACTCTTTTGCTGTTCTGCACACGTTGGGTTTTGCGTTGTTCCATCATATCACGGCCACTTATATTCACAAACACAGATGGCCCTATGGTCTTTTCGTGGACCTACCCGCTGTGATTCTTCTGTGGATTGATGCTGCAATTCTCCAAGTAGTCAAAATGACGCTCCATACATGAACATGTTCACCGTATCTTAGAACTGCAAACAGGCTTTGAGTTTTCCAAATCAGATGCTTTTGCACCTTGCTTTTGAGCACAGCGCCAATGATGGTGCGATTGGTTATAACATTATACTGAGTTTTAGTTCAGACCACTGATTTACCGTTTGAAGAATTCAAACTATTTACTTCCCGGTCCTCTAACTTCCGTTTCTCTTGAGCTTGCCAGTTTACGAAAGGAAACCAAGAAACCCACTTGATAAACATTCCCAACTCTAGAATTTTTATCGTATCATGCCTACTATGAATCTGCACAACTTGCAGTCTATACAAGTGGAGCTGCCCTGACGGACCACCTCCGTTGTGTTTTTGTATCATTGTTCACCGCTGTCTATCCACCTAAGATGGTTCTTTGAATATTCAAAGCGTCGACAGTCAGTTTACATGCATTACAGTTAACGCATGTTGATAACCTTTCCCGTCTGATACGATTCACACTAATGGACAACCTCTGAAGCAATGGTTCAGCCCGGTTACTTTGCCCATAGACAACTAGTGCGCACCCAGATGTTGGCGTGCCATACAACTCTGTGAGAACTGGCCTGAATTATGTTTAGAGTTTTTTCTCCACGAAGCTATATAAAACACTGAGGTATACAAGCATATATATATATATATATATATATATATATATATATATTCGTCCAGTCTTCAAATGAAGAATTTAAGTTGACCCAGGCCTGAAGTTATTAATGTGTCATTGGTGGGGTTAACGTTAAGTATTTCCCAGTTCACTCAGAAATTACTACATGGAAGTAAAATCACTTAAGTTGGGTTCATTTGCTGTTCGTTCCGTTCATGAGGTGGACACTCTCTCTCGGACCGTCAGTTTTGAACTGGTTAAGGCCGCAAGAGCTGGAAGTTGGCCACATAATGTCTGTTCAAACCGAACTTCCACGACCGGTTTCGCCCTCGTTTGAATTCATCAGATGGAAATAATCTGAATGGGGAGACACATCAGTAGACGTTCGCTCCACGAACCTTATCTCTTATCCGCCCGGCTACCAATTATAAGTCGTTTTTACGGTTGCATATTGTATGCTACCGTTGATTTCACTACATGGGTAATTACAGGTACCTTGTATAAATTCAGGTGGTGTACAACCGGAATATGTTACTGACCACAAACAACAGAGTTACCAGAGATGGGATATGGTTAAGTAAGGACTTACCAGCGCAGACAAAATCGAGCTAACAACAACTGGCTAGTTTGAAATGTAGTGTGTACTGGATAGAACGAAGATGAATGTGGGAAACTTATGTTACCGAGATAAGCTGGGCCAAACAAACTAAGGTGAGAATTTAACGAGTTTTCATATCCAACAATCTTCAATTCTATAATATTCTTGGGTTAATGTCGTATACGTTTCTGCCGTACAGAGCAGTCTTACGGTGGTGCATCGTACAGGCTTCAGTAGAACATGAAATGGGCTTATTTATGACATACGAACTGCGTTCTTCATTTGGATATCACGACCCGTTTAATGATCCAAGTTTGATCATTGAGTTACGCGTAGCCTGGAGACGACTCTCCAAACGTAAACAAAAGTGGATGTAAATAGTCTTAAGTTCATGTTAAACAAATACGCGAATGTTTACCAAATAAAACTTCGGTCGTCTGAGTCGATTGATTTGTATGATAAAGTCAACAGTTTCCGACTGCAGATGAGTCATATCAAAAACGGCCCCGCTTACGTGGTCAATGAAAAACAGACTGGCCTCATGAAACCAAACGATTACTGGTGTGCAGTATGAATGTTCGGCTTTTATAGGTTAAACGTAGTTCACACTTGACCGTAGCTGTCACACTCCCATGAACGTTTCGGTCAGTCCATTTCGAAAAATGCACTAGACGCGCGTTCTGTTTTACCACAGCTTGTCAGTAATGTACTGGTCCGCTACGATCATGGTTAGAACCCCGGTAACCGTGTTTCCCACGCCGTGACTGGAGTTCAGATCCAGACTATGACAGAGATATTCACTAGTGACGAAATATAATCAGCGCGAAACTCCAGTGTAGCACTTTTCGAAATAAGCCGACTGCAAGGTCTGTGGGAATGCGTCAGCTGCTATCACTTGTAAGTGGTGTTTAATTTTTGTAGAAACAAAATGAGTTGAAAACGACATAATGGTCGGAACTGATGCTATTAAAGAAAATCGGGCGTACGGGTGGGGAGAATGTAATTTTTCCAGTTCAGCCACCAGCTGTTTCATTTCCGCTTTTTCTATGTCGTGAGACGGAGGATTAGACAGCATCAAGTGAGATATACTGGAAAAAATTCCTTAAACAGTCTCGTGGTTCGGCATAATTTACCCGAATTCTCAAGTAGGGGAAAGTTTGCAAACAACGTCAGAGGTTCAGTGGTTGAAATTGGAGCAGTGAGACCTGTTTAGATTGAACATTTACGTTTCATCGCAGTGTACGCATTCAGATGAACTTCTCAAAAAGTACACTTCTTCAGACAGTGTTGTATGATAGGCAGTTTCGTTGTGAGTAGTATACTACTCAAAAGTAGTATTTACCTACAGGCGACATTCAGGAAAAAAAAGGCAAGCTCCGAACGCCAGGGAGACGATTGACAAGAAGAGACTATCGGAATAGTGTGTGCAGAAGTTTCATCAAGGCGAATGACAGTGCTGTATGTGAATGCATGCCTGACGTGCAAATGAGTGTACGAATTTGTGGTTTGATTTTTGACACGAAGTATACGGGAGTTTGCGCACTAGACGAATTATCAGGCCAAGCGTCTTTTGCAATCACAACAAAAGCACTCAACCAGCGTTTTACTCTCACAGGAGCTCATGAGTAACACATGTAACAATCCGTTGCCGTGTTCCAACCCTGCTAACTCCGATATTATTAAGCCCAATCTAAGCCATTCATTCACTTTTCATCTGATAATCAGACCCTGCGCTTTAGCTGTCTCATAAACGCTTCATCTCAGATCGAAAACTGCGTTCCTGTGCACGCTCCATAGAGTTCATCCGTGTCTTTTGGGAGTTGTGGTAGTAGATATTCTACTGTGTGCAGCATTTTTGTAAGTGAGAATTAGGTCTTCTCTGATGTACTAGGACATTATTTAGTTCCGATGATCTCTCTGTATGAAGGGTTCTTCTGGATGCCATATATACTGTGGTGGTCATTATTTTCTTCAGATAAGGATAAGAGACCTGTGTGATTACCTAGATATAGGCAGAACGTAATGAGGTTGACCTTGTGGTGAGGTTTTCCGCGAATTCTCCTTATAGGGTTCAATGTAATGTTATTTTGGCTGGACATTATGTGATCGGACGTAAATTGTTGCCAGAGTCCCTATATCGTCAATTTGGTGGTAACTGTCTAGGACTTTGCGTTTGTTGACGACAAGTTGTTTCTTACAGTTCAAATCGATCTGTATAGTTTCTACATTCTCTGGACACTATACAGCTCATCAGATCTACTTTGTCATCAAACAGAAGCTCGGTTAAATTGTTGATGATAATAGTTCAAGAACAAATGGTTTTAAGATGGAAAATTGTCGAACCGTTTTGATAGTATCGAACCCGTTTGCTAATTCTTCATTTACCTTGCTGTTAAATCTACCTTAAGTTGGATAATCATCTGGCCATCTGAGTGAGGATTACTTAGTTCTTAGCTGATAAGGTTCCGCAGCATTCGAGTCTTAATTTTTGTTCTTGAGTGAACGCGAATCTGATAAATTATGCGTAAGATGTTACCTTTATTCACTCGTAAAATCACTTACAATTAGACGGTATTATGTAAACTGTTTCGTGTAATATTTAATACTATTTTCCCTTCGGAAATTTGCTTCACAACTCTGACAGTGTTGTCTGTTTTTATTGCTTTCGTCGTCAATCCACATCTTTCTGCCTTAAGCAAAATACAATTGTCGAGTTTATTTTGTAAAACATCCTTCGTACGTTAAAATTATTGTTCTAAGCACGCACTTTTTAGTGAGGTTAAACGTTTTTCTTTTTTTGAGCGAGACAAATTGTAACTCCGTCACCTTGCCAGCAATTGATTGTGTAGTATGTATGATCATTTGAAATCCTCCACATCGATTCGACCGGTCGCCCGCTGATTTTACAGGACTGAAATTGCAGTGTGCACCTGTGACCTTTTTTGAGGCTAGTTGGATTCTGCCATAGGTGGTGAAATCAAATCTTATCAAAGCATCTGATTAGTTGTGATAAGTTTTCAAGCAACATACCTCTTGTTGTTTCTCTCTCTTGCAGTTAAAGATGCCCCATTTTCTGTCAACTTCGTCTACAGGTTGTTTGTGGTTGACCAAATTTATTGTTATATACTAATATACAAGGAGTTTACAATCCTGTAGCTTTTTCGCCCTTTGCCTGGCTAAATTAAACTAACTGCCGAAATGTTCTCATGTTGTGTTATTCATTGGTTGTTTATCTCCCGGTAATAATACATCTTTTTGACAAAATAGATGAGTAGTTTTTTAGACATCTTGTAGTGGTCTGACGATTCACAGTTCTGAGTGAGTTATGCAATAACTTGACTTGACTGGGTTTGATTTTAACCTACGCGACATCGTTAGATTGCGGGTTACTGCAGATCTGATCAATTAGTCGGCGAACATTTTTAAGATTGCGAACTTGAAAGTGAAGTATTCTGACCGCGTCCACTGTCTAATGCGAGAGGACCGAGTAATATGAGTCGGATTTTGTTACGTTATTTCGTAAGATGATCCGTTTACAGTGACTTTATCAGTTTGTCGTCATCCGTTTGTTGAATTTCCGGTTCAAGCAAATTTTTCGTCAAGGCAAAACAATACGCACAATCGGCCGTAAAATACTGTTGACTTTTGCGGCCTGTTGCCAGCCAAACTTCACATACAAAAATCGATCATTTCCAGTTAACATAATCGCTGTTTGCCAAATTCTGAGAGAGAAATTTGAGGAGCAAACAGACAGCAAAATTTGCCGAGTTCGAAATATTCTCGATTTTTTCTGTGAGCGAGAACATGTATGTTCGTCAAAACGTTGGCTGGAAGAATTACTCCGGTTGTCAAACGTTGGCGAAAATGTTTCCACTGGAACAGCAAGCAGAGTATCAGTACTAACACTACTCCCCACCAATCGTCATAGGGATCCATTTTTTGATTTAGTAGTAAAAGTGTATGGATGTTCACGGCTGGATTCAAAGTTTAGACCAATCTTTCTACTAAGAATGTCTCACTGTCTACCCGATGTCTTCTGCTTTCCGCGGAGATTGAAAATCAAGGGTTGTGTATAGTGAACACGCAATGTACTTCGTAACTGGTTCCCTCTTATCAACAACCCACTAGTGATCTAACACCTATATTTTCTCCATTTTGAACCATTCTATCTATCACAACCATTGGTACATCTGTCCTTGTTATGGCCCTTTTCATTGCCCAATGCATACTTGTGTATCGCTTTTATGTTGCATTCCATGTAGTGAAATGTTCTTCCAAGATAACGAGATTACGATTTCGTGCAAGTTATGACTTCGAACAGTCAGCTGCTCGCGTGGATTCCACTGAATTGCACATGTTGATCACAGCAGGATCTGAATATTATGTGTGGGATCAGTTTAGAAGGCGCATGAGTCGTCTGCAGTTTGAGTTTACTTATTTCCACAGTTAATTCTCTCGTCATAGATATCACGGGTCATGTAAATTAATTTGCAACAGAATCTCTAGAGCACACTGTTAATCTTACGTGCGAATATATCAGATTAACAGGCTTTTTATATTAAACAGATTACGGTGCACTAATTAGATCACATATGTTTTGCATTATTTTGACCAACTTTCGACTTAGAAATATCATAGTCCGCGGAACCACAATCCTTAACACAAGTTTTTTAATGGTCACAGAAATTAAACCATAAAGAAAAACATGGGTTCGAAATAACTACATGTTCAATTATTGGTACCGGTTTTCAGGTTATTTAGTAAAACTTTACGATCTTAATATTATATACTGTGCCCGATGGTGGTTATATCATTCTTAACATAGACTGAATTAGCTAGGTTCATCAAGCAATCTATACCTGAAGTCAAGGAACAGTAGTTCATTATCACGCTACGCGGAATTCATTTATCAGAGCTAGGACTCTTCGCAAATCTAGAATTTTTGTCAACGTGTTTTTGTGGGAATCGTACTTGACTGTCAGTAGCTCAGGATTCAGAAACGTGGTTCATCTTATGTAAACGCGATTAAAGAACATTCGTTCTTCTCACTTCTGATAGCGTGTCAATTGCCTTTAGATCGAAAGCGCCACTGGTAGTGCAGGTATCTATGCAGCGAGTTTAGCATTGACTCACAAGTGTACCGTGACTAAGTTGATTGACATCAATCGTCCTAACACATATACAAGACTGAGTGAATTGCGCAGGAAACCCAGTTACCGGGAGTGTTTGTTGACATACTGATTGAAAGGAGTCTAAATTAGACTGTCAGGATAACGGATCATTTCAATAACCTGAATTACAAAAGAAACTGTAAAATATCACTTATCAAAACTATAGAAATAGTCCCTTTCAAAGGTTTTGTAAAAGATTTTTCTCCGAGAATTTCGTAGTACTGTATGGAAAACAGATGACGGCTTCTTGCATCAAGTAGACCTTTTTGCCCACCGTTCATCAAATGCGTAAGGACAACTTTATCTGGTAGCAAGATAATGCCTCGATATTTTTAACCTACTGTGCTAGTTTGTCGTCTTCGAAAGAAAATCAAGCAGTTAACTCGACTCGTACGGCAGCCTTGCGTGAGGCCATAATGCATATGGTATCTCATCACACCAGAAATGTGTCGACTGATGACCTTCTAGGCATAAAGAGGATCACCAAAATGCCCTCTTACAATATCGGAAAATGGCTAATAGTAGGATATTGAAAGCCGTGTTGAAAATCAAGTAACTATAGTCTAGTTGTCTAATGTTGCCGACTACAATTTCGGAATATTGCTTCCTACGTTCACCTTACACTTATTTCGACTCTGCTTTTGTGTTATCTGCTTACTGTTAATGAGTTTTGGCTTTACGATTAAAACACATACATCATACATTTTATTAATCTTTTGTACATTTCTGCTAAAACGTGAAGAGTAATAATCGAAAATTGACCGATCTAGTTCAAGATATCCGTAACCTTTTTAATTATTTCTGCATTCTACTACTGCTATAACTTTATGTATGAAAATGAACTGACGGTTTTCACAGCCGTTGAGACGGTCGATCGGAAAACATATCTATCACTTTTGCTGAAGAAAAAGGCCTGAGCACTGATGAATTGTCACGGATTTATTGCATATAAGTTTTTCAAAAACCAATTTTATCTCAACTTTCGTACATTGTTAAGCCTACTAATATGTATCTTCAAAAGCATTACTGATTCGAACATGGTCTTTATCAGGTTTTTTCATTGATGCATAACCTTTCCATGTGTGGGGGTTAGTCGCATTCACTTGTACACTTTGAGAATTACACATCGAGATGTTTGTAGTGAAAATCTACTCGATTCACCGCGTATTCAAATCCCGACACAATGAACAATCCAACAAGGGACCAATCCGATCATCGCGGTAAGATATCACACGAAGATTGGATGAACGACCTCAAAGTTACGCCGTTCTTTGTGCTATACTGTACCAATCAGCTTACAACATATAATCTTCCATGTGCCATTACAAACAGCCAGTGACAGACTCCGATTTCTTTAGTACTGACATGCATCTATAAATGAGGGTTCTTGTTTCATATACAACAGCTGTTTACTGCAACCACTCTGAAATCTTCTCGTTGCTTGCATGGAAGGTTTCAGTCCAAGTTCGATTTCGAGGATTATTCGAAGTCCCTAATTACAAGTATTAAAATGTTCTGTCGCATTCGTGCTTGAGCACTACTGAGGTTCCTCCCATTCTCGGCGGAAGTTACGGTGATTATTGTGATTTCACCAGATAACCACGCTGTCAGAACATGTCGAACAAGTAGAAAACAAAATCTTTCAAATCTAAGATCTAATTATGTGATTATTGACAAGAAATATTTGGTTATTTTGATACCAATTAAACATCACTCACATTTGTTCAGAGCTTTCCGGTTCAGGTAAACTTTATCAGCCAGTGATTTATGGGAAGACGCACTTAACTTAAGTTCTACTTTTAGCAGAACAGGTCTGTGGTGCACTGTTGCAAAAATAACGCCACGTGAGTAATATTTACACGTAAATGTGTGGCTGAAGTTTCGTGCTTACAAATTCAACGATGTCTCACGTGGGGTTAACAGCTAAGCATTCAAATCAGCCCCTGCTGGTGTACACTGTTTGACAATTGACCTTTGTACTATGATGAAACACTGTGCAACCCTGAGCCGCTTCATCAGGGCTGAAGTAAGACTTATGTTGCGACAGGTCAATAATGCGTTTATCCTCATCATTCACAAAAGTAAATGTATAATTCAGACAAATACGAACAAATAATAACCAAATACGCCTGAAATTTATTAGGTATTACGTCGTCAGGCTTACTGCAACTTCATACACTACCCCAACCACTTTCACGACTGATTTGTTCTGTGTATGTAAACGCCACTGCAACATATTCATAGAGTTTTAAAATGGTTACGAGAGACCATGAGAACATATTGAGAATCGTCGATAAGTGACTAGCGTTTTTAACTGACAACAGTTTTACTTTTGAAATGTTTTGCGTCCCGTCCGTTCTACCTTTGAACAACTCCAGTCTGTACATATTGTGGTGGACTGTCAGGCAGGAAATGCGAGCATTCCAACCCTCGGTGGAATACCTCAACACAGGGGGAGGTGCGTTCAAAAACCCACCGCGAGCGGATGGAGGACGGCGTGGGCGATCGGATCAGTCATCGCTCGACCGGATCGGACCAACGGGCGAGACGTGGCACCCGAAATAGAATGGATGACCAAACTGAAGGCGCGATTATTCCAACACTCAGGAATATCTCGACACGGCTGTGGAGTACGGTCAAAGCCCATGGTGGATGGACAGAGGACAGCACGAGCGACCGGACAAGCCATCGCTCGAAGAAATCGGATCAACGGACGAGGACTGGTGGGCGGAAAATCCCCGGATAGAAGGCGTAAATCACACACCTAAACCGGGTAGAAGTGCACATGACGTGTGAGCAGAAACCTGGGGGTGTTGTGGACTGGAATTGCGATTCAAAATCGCGAGCGCACGTGTGGCATGGGAACTAGCGAGTCAGACAATAAAGATTGTGCTTTATTGAACACCTTTTCGTTACAATATCACGACAGTTGTCTTCTCCGACTCTTCCTGATCTACCCAAAGCCTCCAATGTTGGAAACTTAAATTATCCAGATAAGGCCTACAAAATGAAGAATTCCTTATCGTTGGCGTGCACTTCAGTGTCAGTCGGATGGAGATTAAGTCATTCAGTTTAACTATGCATGTACGTCCTACTGGATTGTGAAGGCTACCAGAAGAATTAACAAATCATGTGAAAAGCTAAATATGAATGAATCCCTTCACCAGGAAAGCTGTTGTGAATGCCAGAACATCGGATCGCAATTCAAACAGAACAACAAGTGATTCTCTACCTGTTTTCAAGCTGTTATCCCTTTCCGATGACGTATCTAATTCGGTGAGAACTCTGCTGTCCATTAGAAACCTATTCGGCTAAAATTCACCAAAGCATGCGGAAATACGGGTTAATCCTCAACTACTCTTCCTAAGAATGCACAGGGGGTTTGGACCGACCGTCAGTTGAGTTATTCCATCTAGGTTTGAAACACTACAAAATCTGTGGCTGAAAGATTACCGTGAAGATCATATAAATCATTAAATACGAGCGACTAAAGGTCATCTTGCTTTGTGCGCGCCCGTCTTTCAACAACAAATTCTTCTGGACTGAAGCCGAAATAAATACAACGGACTGTGGACAATTCACCTAGCTCAGTTCACGATCTTTCGCTGTGTCTGTCTTCGTTTAGTTCATGCCATTCCATCACCTTGTGAAGAAAAACATAATTCTCTATTACTGCTTATTCAACCAAGGCGATAGATGGGAGATATGGACAGATGCCACTTCAACTTTTCAAGTAGTCTAGCAATTAATCGATGAACTTCGTTCATTCGTGAACTTGTTTAACCAGTTGTAACCACTCAAACCCACTGAGTTAGTTTTTGCAATTGCTGACGATGTGAATAAGTGAAGGTAGAAAAACTCTCTTCTTCACATACATAAAACATATTCTGGGCTTAACTTGGTTTAACTTTGGGATCACGATATTTCCATACCCTCCCAATCCACATATGTACATCTAACATATGAAGTAAGTGGATTTTGGCATTTTTTCACCGACTTCGTTGCAGCAGATAATCTTCCAAAGTATGAGTGTAGGTGGTGAACACACGTAAATGACAGCGTTTAGTTGTCGGTTTTAGTGCCATAGAATATCCCGTCCACTTACAGGTGAGGATGTTTTTAAAATCTTCTTCTTTAATAAAGAAAACACTTTTACCTTTCTGTGTCAATTAATTTTAAGTTCGTATTGTCTCGGCAGTACCTAACACAGTCAAAGTTGTCGCATTATAAGTGAAAATGTTCGTAAATCTACGTGGTTTTCTTCGGTAGTTTAGATTTTCCTAATTTAAGCATCTGTTTGTCAGTCCACATATTTTGACATGCGTACCATTCCGAGGGTGGCACAGTGCGACTGCGTGCCCCTCTATGTTATTTGCCGGATAAGCGACTTCATGTATAGATGAACCACGGACCTGTCATGATTTATCTGGCCTATATGCTATCACGAACAGAAATCGGCTGATCCACAGCTTACGATGCACCTATAATAGTTCAGACAGATATGCTGGTATAGTGCATATTACCTAGCAAGTGGATGGACCTACCTATCTTAACAGAGGTGTCAATTTTCGCTGAACATTGGATTACGTTAGGTCGGCTCGTGAAGCAGGTTGTTTAGGTGAATAGTTTGACTGACACTTAAACACCGTTCAGTGGAAAGGGTCGCGAGGTATACACATTTAGTTGTGAATATAAAGAAGTTTTTTCGGATCTACTATTTATACTAAGAAACGCTATCTAATTTTGTGGATCAGCTTACGTTGGCGCATCTGTAGCTGATTAATTTTTCTTCAGTCAAGCATCCGCAGTTAAAAACACCTTCAGTAATTCCGTTGCCTGTTCTCCATCTGCTTCAGCAAGAAACTAAAAGGTTCAAATTTGAAATTTCTGAGCTTCCGACGTGGCTTTGTAGTTCAGCTGATAGAGCGCTTGCCGCGTTTGGGCATGGTGTTTCTGTCGCTGGTTCGAATCCAGCCGAATTCCAGATTTTTCGGAAATGGATCTCTTCTAAAAGGGTTTAGCTCTGTTACCCCAAGCATAGTTCCATGGATGTTGGTCTACACATAAAAATCTTTTATAAAAAACAGCGAGTAGACACGGTCTCTAACATGACGGATTTGTTTGTCACACGGGTAGATTTGAAACATTGTGTTCCCTTAATCCATTTAGTCAAAACAGAAAGAAGACATATATCTCGAGATGTTAACATTTCGATTTACTCTCATCAGTCGCCAACGTAAAACTAGCAAAGGCGTTGACGCCATCAATCTCCTTGCCGTGCAATTGATTGGACTATTAGCGTGTGAAAGGTCAGAACTGTGTGGTTGGTTCATTCAATTGTTGTTGCTATACGCAGTTTGTACAGAATTTGCTAGTTTTACATTGGCGACTGATGAGAGTAAATCGAAATGTTAACATCTCGCGATATATGTCTTCTTTCTGTTTTGACTACACGGGTAGATGTCGGAATTGTGAGAATAAAGGACGATAAGAAGGGTTTAAGAGCAGCTGCTAGGGAATTGGTTGTGAAACCAGAGAGCATACCCAAAGGGTATTGATGTGTGGAAAATTTATTGCACTAGAAAATTGTCATCAAGTAAAGTCAAATGGTTGAGTTGAGAGATTCTTCGACAAAAGTGAAACACTGATCGCTATACCCCTCATATACTGATAGCCTAGACAGAAAAACTGGCTCACTGCAACACCTGTGGTGTGTCAATACTACTGTAAGAAAGCGTAGAAAAATATCACAACACAAAATTATTGATGCTGCGGACTTGAACTAGGCCAATAGGTACGGTTGGGCAGGCAGTAATTTTGTCTGGCCAAACTGGTCCGTCCAACATTTATCCAAATATGTACAGCTTTTCATTTGATTGGATCACAGACTAATTCTTCTCAAAACTTTGTAAATTATTTGCACACTGCCCAGTATCAATATGCGTATGCCGTTTTTAGCTTTGGAGTAATAATTGCCCTTGTTTCAACGATCAATAGTCATCTTAGCCCAATTCAAACGACACGTTTATCACGCAGACTTGAGTAATACAAGAAGAATAAAACCAATAAGTGAACCAACACGTGAACTCGAAGGTATGCTATAGCGGATGCTGCACTGACTGTGCGCGTTATCATTGGGAGTTTACTCCTAGTGTTGTGACCGCACAAGTTGTTTATTGCAGGAATTCCCGTACAGGTTATGTTAAAATTGAGACCACAAACACCTACACTCGATTGTGCTGCTGATGTGCATTCACACACATTGGGTAGTACTACGTTGCCACTCGCTCTGGTGGCACTTCCCCCATAGTGCGTATGCATTATTCCGATAGTCACTTCTGGTCCGTCGTCTCCCTGGCGTTGAAGCTTGCCATTTAGTTCCTGAATGTCTTTTGTGAGTAGTACATTATTCACACTAGTGAGTGCAAAACTAATAGCTGGTATTTAGACAAAGATTGAATCTTATGTGAACAATTTGCTAGACAAATGCCAGTAATTTATTATATTGTGCTCCGGGATCCATGGCAGAAAATAGTACCTAAACTGGACAGACAAACAAGGAAACAGTCAGCAACCAAGTAGAGCGTAACAGTTTGTAAAACCTAATTTATTTCAGGTCAAGCCATCTCGTTCTATTTAAATAAACGATACTCATAGACCGATTAAACGATAGTGTAACTGGCTGAGCAAACAAGCATACAATCTATCGTGTGCAGTTTGTTGCCTTCCTGAATGAAACATCGCAGTTTGAAGCCATGTTTGCTTCAACAATGAACAGAAGAATGCACGCACAAACACTTAGTATCAGCTGGGATCAAAGAAAACTGGGGAGTAGTGGGGGCTTTGGTTGATTTGAAGTTGGACATCACTCACCACTGATCGCAACTGTCTCATTTCTATAGAGATTTCAGTAGGCCCCTCTCGCACACAACCACTTGACTCGAGTTTCGGCCTGGTTAGAACTCGTCAGTAGTGCATATCCTTGCCACGGCCGGAACTAGAACTCCGACCACGCTTTTCGTGAGGGAACGATGTTGACCACTGCGCTGCGCCATTGACTTCACATTGAGCACGACCAAATTATCATCGCATGTGAGGGCCTGATCACTTTCGCTTGTAAGTAATGATCAGATTGACCGATCGTCTCGATAAGAGACACAGTTACTGTCTGTTGACTTCAAGTATGTGCAGTAATGACGGGCTCTGATGTGTGCGAAACTCGAGTCTAGGGGCACCCTAGAAAGTCTATGGAAATGTGACGGCTGCGATCAGTTGTGGGTGATGTTCAATAGGAAATCAGAAAAAAACATTGTAATTCCTACACCATTGTGTATCGGCGCTATAATAACTCGCAAATTATCCTGAAAACGCTATTTCAACCTGTTTTAGTCCTGTCGCTCCCTTGGGCTTACGTGAACTCTAGTCCAGCTTCATACCGAATCCAAATCCACTTCTTGTATGACCGAGGTTTTTAAGATCTTACAGAATTACTGCTAACTGACAAGATGAGTGAGTAGAAACGTGTTCCGTTTTGTATTAGTTAACAGACAATGTATTGATGAGTTTTTAAGCGTAGACAGTCTCATGAAACTATGAGAGCTGAGTAGCCGTGCTAATAATTGCTGAAGACATTTTGTCTGAAGTCAGATGTCAAGCGGATGTTGTCACTCAGAAGAAACCGGCAGCGCAGGCAAGGTAAACACTTTGTATATGAAAGTTCAGGTCTTTATGTTTTCATTCATCGAGCTACAGTAACGTTCGTATGGACTTCAACTAACCCGCTGTCACAAGCAGCGATCACAACTTGTTACGCGGTCAGCCTTTGTGACACAATCCTGTCACCTGACGGAATGCCATTACACTCTTCAATCCGTTTTTTGACAAGCGAGTAGAGCTTAAAATAACTGGACATTTCAACGAACCGAAATTGCTTATGAATTCAGCTGAGTCGAAACAGGCAACCTATAGTGAATTTTTACTGTTCAGAACAGCTTTATTGTCTAGGTGATTCGCTACGAAGAACGCAAATTAGTAAGGTGAAAATACAATATTTCTTAATGGATTGTTTCATCAAGATAATGTTTCATCAAACGGTGGATAATTAAAAACTACTTTTACGAACGTCACGGATTTACACATTACTAGGAAGTTGATCGGGAACTAATCCGAAGCAAGTTATGCTGTGGTTCTAGATTGGCCGCGGTATTTGTAGACTTTAACTTAACGTCTATAAACATGTTGCTAAAACGATAATCGTCGCTTGGTTCTAGTCAGTT